>MU279153.1:0-31106 GCA_022385715.1 Xylaria cubensis | reverse complement strand
TATTAAATAGTTAAAATTATTATAATTATAATATTTATAACTTTTATTAAAGTTTTAATTTCTTTTGTTTTTTTTATTTTTATTTTTAAACTTATTATTTTTTTTATTATTAATTTAATTATAAAAGTTATTATTAAATTTATTAATAAGCTTTTAAATAATATATTTTCTTTGTTTTATTATTTTTATAATAATAAAGTATTAAATTATAGCTTTTTTTTAATAAACTTATATTAATAAATAAGTTTTTATTATTTTAAAATAAAAACAATAAAATCTTTTTTATTATAGTTATAATTAATAAAATTATTTTATAAGTTTTTTTAATATAAATATTTAATAGTTTTATAAGTTTTATTAAATATTTTTAATATTTATAACTTTTTTTTTATATTTTTAATTAAATTTAAAAAGCTTGCTTTATAAGTATTAATAATTGTTTAAATAAATATAATTTTTTTAAAGCGTTAATTAAAATTTTAAAAATATATTTAATTATTTTTAATAATAAATTTAAATTACATTAATATATTAATTAATTTTATGTTTTTATAAAAAAGTTGTTTTTATTTAAAATAAATTTAAGCTTTTATTATTTAAGTTTAAATCGGTTTTTTTTATTATTATTTTTATTTAAATATATAAAAGCTTTATTTTTATTTTTACTTTTACTTTTTAAATAATAAAATTATTTAATCTTATTATTTAATTCGTTTAAATTATTAGATTTATTAAAACAAAAAAAAATAAAAAAATCAAATAATTTAAAAGAACTATTATTACTATTAAAATTAAATATTATAAATTGTTTTAAACGTTTATTTTTATTTTTCACTTTTATAAAAGTTTTAAATTTTTTTTTAGTTTTTATAAAAGCTTTAGTTTTCTTTTAGCTATAATTTTTAAAAACTATATTATTTTAAGCGTTTTTTATTATTTAAACGTTTTAGTTTAAAACTTTTTTTTTAATTAAAGTTTAAATCTTTTTTTTAACTTTTTAAAAAAGCGCTTAAAAAATATACTAAATAAATTTTTATTAAATCTTTTTTTTATTTAATTAAAAAATAAATAAAAATAGCTTTGTTTTAATTAAAACATTTTTATATATATTTTTTATTTAAGCTATTTATTATTTAATTATTATATTAAGCTATTTAATATTAAAAATATAGTTATTTTTAAAATGTTTTAGCTTTTTTTTAGCTTATTTTATAGCTTTTTTAACTTTTTAATCGTTATTATTTATAATATTATTAAAATAAGCTTTATATTAATTAATAACTTTATAAGCTTTTTTAGTTGCTTTTTTAGTTTTAAAATATAACTATTTGCTTTTTATAAACCTTTTTTTAAAAAGCTTTAAGCTTTATTTAAATATTAATTTATTTTTATAATATTTTATTAAATAAATAATTTTATATAATAACCTATTTTATTAAGTTATTTATTATTATTTTTAAACTATGCTTTATTACTTATATATATTTAATATAGCAATTTTTAAATAAAATAAATAAATATAAAAATATTTATATAATATAACGTTTTTCTTTAAATATTTTAATAATTAATAATATAATAATAAAAGTTAACAATAAATATTATATTAATTATTATATAAAAACGTAAGTTATAACATTATTAAATAAAATAATGTTATATATTTTATTTAAGTTTTATTTATTAATAATATAAGCTAAAATTAAAGTTATATATTTAATAAGCTAATTTATATATAAATATTAATAAGTAAATTTTTTAAACCTATTTAATATTACGGTAGCATATATAAATAAGTATTATATTATAACATTAATAAACTTAATTTATTATTATATATTATTAGCTATTTATAACTAGCTTTAAATGCTAATATATAATTAATAATTTTTTTAAAAATAAAGCTTTTATAAAAGCTTTTTTTTTATAAAAATAAATATATAACTTTTTAAATTAACTATTATAAATAAAAACTATATAAAACTATTATTATAAGTTTAAATTTAAAATATATTATATAATTAATTTTAAATATATAATAATTTTATGTTAGTTTTTATTAATTATAATATAATAATATATAAAATTAAACTGTTTTTTAAATAAATTAACTATTAATTTATATTTTTTAAGTTAATTTGTTTAAATTAATAAAAATTAATATAAATTAAATTAATATAATTATTTTATTTAATATTTATTATATTTTTATATTTAAATTTAAAACTATTAAATTAACTTACTTTTAAAAAGTTTTATTAACTTAAATGTAAAATAATTATTATTATAAAACATTATAAATATAAAAGGTTTTTATAATAATTTTTATAAAAACAGTTTTTTTATTAATATATTTATTAGCTTTATTTAACTTATGGTTTTATTTATATAAATTAATTTTATATTTATATTTAAAAATATAATTTTTATAAGTTAAAAATAATTAAAAGCTTTAACTTTTAATATTAAATAATAATTAAACTAATTTTTAATTATTAAGTAATTTTTATATTAAAACTTTTTTAATTTTATATTTATTATGTTTATTAATAAATAAAGCAATTAATAATTAATGCTTTATAAAAAGAATTATTATTATATATTTTTAAAAAGTTTTTATTATTAATTAAAGTTTAACTTAATAAATTTAAATGAAAAACTTTATTTATTATATAAAATTAATTCTTTTTAAAAGATTTATTAAATAAAGTTTTAAATAACTTATTATTTTTTTAACATTATAATAAATTAAATATCATTTTTATAAAGCTTTTAATATAAGTAAAGTTCTTTTTATTATTTCTTTATTATATAAAATTAAGCTAAATTAATTTAATTATTATTTATACTTTTAATATAAAATAAATATATTATTAATTTAAAACTTAAAAAATGTTAAAATAATTTTATTTAAATAATAAATAAATTAAATATAAAAAAAACTATAAAAAGTTTAATAAATGAACAATTTTTTTTAGAACTTAATTTTAATAAAAAGCATAATAAATTTTTTTAAATCTTTAATTTTATAGTTTTATATAAAATTATACTTAAAATCATTAAAGCTTTAATTATTTTATAGTTTTTATTTATGAATTTTAAGTTATTCTTTAAATTTTAAAAGAAATTAATATCTTAATAAAGCTTTATATTATAAAATATTATACATTAAATTATTTTAAAACTGATTTTATAATATTATTAATAATAAATAACTATATTTTTATTTTAAATTATGTTTAAATTATAAAATATTTATATTAAAGGTTATTAAATAATGCTTAATTTAAATAACTATAAAAAATATAACGAGTTTTATTTTATATATTAAATTTAATTAAGATATAACATAAATAAAATTATTTATTATTAAAGTTATATATCATTAATTTTAAAATAATTATAAATATGATATTTTAAACATTAAAATATATTATGTTTAAATTATTAAGTTTAACTTATATAATTTAAATTTTTATAAAATTATTTTTAAATTTAAAACGTAACGTTATTAAAAATAAGTTATTTTATATAATTTAAACGACTACGTTTATAATTATATATATTAAAATAATAAATTCTACTAATTTTATTTATAAAAAGCAGCAACTTTCCGTTAAATATGCTTCGAATTTAACGGTGAAAGGAGGAAGTTGTGTGGTGGGTCCCTGTACCTAATAAAAACAACCCATTTATGTAATTCATCATCTTTTCGTGGTCGACCATCTCATTCGCTTTATTTATCCAAGCGTCCAGTCCTTGGAGACTAAGCACGCCTTGCCAGGTGTGAAGACCTGAAACACTCTCCTGCAGTACATACCACCTCCGCCAGGTATTTTGAAGCACCAGCTTCCTTAACATATTTTCCGGGTCAGCACCTAGAGTCAACCCTTTCCTTGCGTGTATGAACAGTCGATTAAGGGCATATGACGTCAAAGCAGGATATTCCTCTAATGTCTGGGGCTCGAATGGATCCGATGGAAAACGGCAGGATAATGGGCTGTCGATGATAGATGATTTATCATCTTCGGCCAAATTGGAATGCGGAGACTGATAAGTATGCCCGGGTCGATGTGAAGTTGATAAATTTCGCCAGGTCTCTTGTTTTCCTGTCTGTTTTGTATCTTCCAGCTCCACTCTATATTGTCCCGAGTGCGACGAAGCCGATGACATGAAGCTGGTGGCACTCCTGCTGCGACGACGATTTGCTTTGACTTGCAAGATGTCCGCATTTCCCGCTCGGCCTCGCGTGACCATGTTGTCTTGGGAATCAGATGGAGAAGGGGTCCCAATGCGTTGTCTTGCGTGCACAAGCTCATCGAACTCCGCGATAACAATATAATCCAGGCAGGTGCTTGCGATTGAAAGATGGCCGTAACCAAGGAAATCGTAGAGGCCCTCCTCCATAAACAGCCAGTCAGCGCTGCCACTGGTGAAGAATTCGGTCACTGTCTCATGAATTGGTTGCACGATCCGACTATCGCCCAGGTCGCTATCAAGAGACCCGGCATCGGCCTTGAGTGATTCGGAATCACTGACCGCTGTCGTGATGTCTTTAGTAACCTTCACCTCAATCAGACCTTGCGATAGATTTCTGATTCTACGTTCCAACTGATCATCAGTCTCAGTGTAGTAGTCCGAGTTTTTCCATTCCTTTAATGACGCTGGGGCCTTCTCGCGGATGAAAGCCAGAATATGGTGCCATTCGCGAACCCGTAATCGCTCGGTTGCTAACACAGCCCACTGAAAGAGGCGCAGGGCCATCTTGCGGTTTTCTGAGTCCATATTCCTGATGATCTGCTCATAAAATGTTGCAAGAGTTTGAGGAAGAGACTCTGTGCGTTTGAGGATGTGCTTGATGTTCTCCCCAGTTTCAATTTTTCTCAGAACGTCCTCGACAGCTAAAACCACCCAAAGAAAAATACCATTAGATTTTTGGAATATAGTCCTGGTCAAGATGTCTCGATCCATGGTAGGGATGTTGGTAAACTCAAACCTTTGTTGTATGTAGTATTGAATGTCCACGTTGTTAAATATCTCCATGTGAATCTCGAGGGAATTTTTGACTGTGATTGAGGGATATTCCCTCCTTGAGATGCAGATGTCCAATTGTATTTGATTGCGGTGGGCCTCTCTAGCAAGCTGCGCCAAGAAGTATCCCATACTTACGGCATCACTCGAGTCACATTCATCTAGAGCATCGACAAGAATGATAGTTCTTTGGGGCGCCAGAGAAGTATTTGAGAAGATTTTTTCGAGGCTGGACTTGAGGATGTTTATGTATGACTTTGAATCCGATGACTCTAGCAGTTCTAAATCCGCCAGGGTATAATCCTGGAAAGCTATTAGAGAAGCGGGATACTGCGTCCCAAGCTGGTACAAGAGAGACCGGAGAATTCCTATAGAGGAATGCTGAAGTAGTCGTCCACTGCGGTCGAAGAAATGGCTCAGAACACAGATACCAGAATTGCCCTGGAAACGGACGCGAATGATCTCAGATATCTGTTTCATCAACGTCGACTTGCCTGAACCCGGCTTCCCTATTATCTGTAAGAGTCCAAGATGTGAATCGACGTTGAGTCGCTCTATCCAGGCACTGAAAGACAGCGTGTTAGGCAACCATTGGCAGGTGTTTTCTGCGGGGCGATGGATGGAGAGTTGCCGAATGAGTGCCTCTGCAAATTTGAAGTGTTCAAGTTTCCCTGATATCAATATGTTACTATTGAGGTTCGTTTCAAAAGGAATGTATCCTAAATACAATAAAATAATACCTTGTTCGTCGTAGGTGATGTCGCTTCTGGGGAGGTGCTGATCAACCCTGATAGACAAGCACTCGGCGGTTACCTTCGCGTATACCGCGTGTAGCTCTGCAGCTACCTTTTTGTAATTCTGGTCCTGCGTGCTTGCGTATCTACACATAGACCTGTGATCACCATCAAGGGTTTCAGCTCGCTCACGTGAATCACCTAGACATGATGAGAAATCGGGGACCACCTTATATCCCGTCAGAAGTTAGCTGTTGATCTGTGTAGACACCTGGTGTGAATTGAGAACCCTGACCTTCATCATTTTAGATTGCCCCAGCCGTATTGGAAGCTTAAGTGGTAGACCCTCCTGAAACGTTTTGACCTGAAAATTGTACTTCAACCATAGTGAGGAGAATGTGTCTTGGCAACGTTCTAGATCAGAGTTCCTAAGGGCAAGGCTATCGAGAACACGCGAATTCGTGTCCATCAGTAGTAGACTGGCGGCTTTGCGCGCGATTTCGCCAACACCTGCCGCGTCGCTCCCCCTATGTGGCGTTCCCAGGAACATGACAGCAGTAGTGCTCTTGAGAATGTTCTCGAAATTCTCATTATTAGACGTGGAGCATATTGCCAAGCTCTAGAAGTCATGACATTCAGCCAAAGTTTTCCCTTAACTAAGAAACACAGGCCAGGACATACCTCTTTGACGACGATTCCGCCCAGAGAGTGAGTAACAAATAAAACTGGTCGTTCCAGGGGTCGCGTTCGGGACAATTCATTTACAAGATCTTTACTATGAGCAAAAATGCTGTTCTTGTTCACCGCCCCTGCAAGCTGGTGCTTTGCTATAACTGTATCGTAGCCAAATACTAGAATTCGTGCCCTCGGGACCTCCGAAGGAAGGAGATCAGCCGGCCAGAAGATATAGGAATGTCCTTCCCGAGTTTGTGAGTCACGCATGAGCTTAAACCCACGTACCCAAGAAAGGATATTTATCCGTCTATTGTGAGGTTTGATGTCGTTGAGGGCCTTAGCTCTGGGCTCTGATGGAAGTTTCTCCCTATGGTCATTCTGACGACCGATTTCAACAGCCCAAGTTTTGAAAGGGTGGCCTTGCAGACCATGAATAAATACAATACTATCCCATTTCCGTGTTAATTACCCTATTCAATATCTTTTATTAAAATAATGTCACTGCTAACTTACTCAAGAATTGGTTCCAACGGCTCGTACACGACAGATAATCCAGTTGTTGTCACGTCGGTTCTGTGGTTGCCGGGGGAAGCTGACTCTGAAGCTTCAGCTTCTCCCGCCTCGACAGTATGGTGAGTAATAGAGGGTTTATTCGTCATATCTGCTTGGATGTTTGCACGAAATGTTTTTCTGAGGCCATAAACCTAGGTGGCCTCCGGTACCCACAACTTATCCTTCCCACGTACAGCCTTAGTGTTAAATTTTCTAGTTAGGTTAGTCAATTTGTTAATGCAGGCGGCACAGATGTCAGATGTTGTATAGCCGAGATATGCGCCGCCATATGTACTAAGAAGTTGGGACATTGTTGATTTTTTGGGATAGGCTTGAACCTACCCTTATTACTGCGTTCGAACGTCGAGGGGAGGGGAGAGCTGCAAGGAAATTTAATATAGTATAACAAATAAGAGGGGTTGTTGTCATAGTTAGTATATCGGGTAAAGGAGACTGCTAAGCTGGATTGAAGTAAGAGATACTAACATTTAAAAGCTGCGACGTAGCAGTTGCTTCAACATTATAGATTTGAAGAAATTTGAACCTGGCATCGCTTACATTTGAATACGGGTTTAGATTGCCCACGTCAGCAGTGGACGAGCAGGTGATATATGGTTAAGCGAATCCTACCTAAATGTAAGCATTGCTGTACCCCAAAGAGGGCTTTTCCTGAGCAATAGACATGGGTATTCTCCTCTTAGTGGCCTAGAGTTGAGATGACGTGTACGTGCATGCGAGAACATAAAGCGACGTAGTCGCCAAGGCCTAAGCATGCAGTGAGCGTGGAGTAACGACCGCATACATTTGTGAACGGCTTGGGATTGATTCCTTATTACACAATTAGACCGCTGGCTTCTGATCATTTATTATGTAGCCATATAATACGCTGGTTTATCATATTCCTGCATGAATATGTTTATCTCTGCTTGCCGCGGAACTAATTGATCTGCTGGTTCGCTAAAAGTGCATTCTTGGGCTAGCTTGTTTTTTTTATAAGGTAGCGTTCTAAAACACAACGATTAATTAGTTAATTCTCGCCTAATTAATAAGATCAACATGTTTAACTGGAGCCTTTTTTATATCACAGGTTAAATTTAACGCTAAACAGTTCATAAGTGCTATCATACGTATAAATAGCTATAGACGGTTAAGTCTCTTAACTTAATAACGTCTTATCTTTTAATAGAGTTATAATTTAGTGCTATAGTCCTGTTCTATAAAAACGAGATGAGAATGGTTGTTGATTTAAAGAAACTATATCCGCGGATATTCTCCTATATAATGTCTATAGGGGTCGCGTCCTAAGGATGTCTTCCGGTTAATATGTATGCAAGTTAGCCCAGCTATAATTAGCTAAGATGAAGTTTATAAAAATACATCCTTGATATTAAAAACAGCATAACACTTTATAAAAAGCGAACAGTTAATCAACTATGTTAAAAGTAGCTGATTAAAGCTAATCGATATTATTTATTTAAGGAGAGCTTATTAACTTAACAAACAGATAAAAGAAAATATAAGGAGACTAAGAAACATCCCTACCTTGTGCCTTTAGTTTATAAAGACCAATAATTAAAACTTTACCTCTCGGGGTCCTTTAATGTAGGTTTAAATGAATTTAAAAGTTTGGGTCGTTTCGCGAATGTGCCTTTGAACCATTTGATTGCTTGGCGCATGCATCAATATTACCTTACTCTCTAACACAATATTGTAAAGTACGGTCCCGTATAGTGTCAAGAATTTAATAATTGTACATCGAAGGCTTGGTTTTGCCCTCTTGCTTCTCCTCGACGCTCATTCTCAAAGCTTTATCTTATGCCACTCTTCCCATTGCTAGCGACGTTCCATTG
The DNA here is from genome assembly GCA_022385715.1 of Xylaria cubensis. Classification (NCBI taxonomy): domain Eukaryota; kingdom Fungi; phylum Ascomycota; class Sordariomycetes; order Xylariales; family Xylariaceae; genus Xylaria; species Xylaria cubensis. The sequence goes on along the minus strand of MU279153.1, from coordinate 22,264 downwards.
GGCTTTTCTAGTGCGGCTGGCTTCTTTCCAGGTAATCCGTCCGTAGTCACCTAAGCATGATCGCGATAGAGGCTCAGAATAATCTTAGTGTGGGCTGAATTGCATTTACCCGCCAGTGCTTGTACCAAAGATAAAGTCAAAGTAGTGGCAAGGTAGAAGCAGATCACCACCTGAGTCCTTTCAAGGCGATCGTTATCTGCAGCATCAAGTTGTTTCATCTTCATGATTGCGCGGAGAATGCATAGTGATGGGAATCCTTCGACTCCACCCCCGTCTATTCTGGTTAGCTCAAGCCTTTCGACGTACAAGAACAACGAGCCGAGGGAGGCCAATGGGCCTCTGTTTGGACAATACTAGATAGATCCCGCCACGTGTTAGCGGCTAACTTAAGTGCAAATGAACTCTATGTCTCCTCACAACAAGTAGTCGCAAACAACAGCTAAGAGACGGAAAGTTGGTAGGGCAGGGTAGGAGGGGGATACGTAGCTTTAACTTACGAAAAGGTACCTTCTGGAGTCAGCCTGCTCTATTAGTTCGATGCATAACTGCGTAAAAACGATGCTGCTACCGCACGGCCGGAAACCATGGTAATAATTTTCGTAACGTATATAAGCCTCCGTTAGGAAGGCTGTCAGTGGTTTTAGCAGCTTCATGATTTGAGGAAGGGACTGGCTTTTTAAAGAGAGAACGCTTACTGGTACTTTCGACCAAACAGATGTGAGCTCAACCCAGTGGATACTTGGGAAATAGTCGCCGACATTGCGTCGTTACTCGGCCCTGATACTTAGCAAGGGATGATCAAATGGGTATAAAAAGCCGCTCATACCCCGCCCTCCTCTCTCGTTCTTTAACCTCTTCTACATTTACTTCAGGCCTTAAGTCTTCATACCAATATTCTGCAACAGAATCACTTTTCTCCCACATCTTAGCTGTTTATTAATGCAACTATGTCTTCTGTATCCCAAGAAGCGTCGAACGTGCCGATGGCAGATCTAGCTAAGGAAAAGCGTATTGAGATCTATGAATCCGAGACAGGCGTCGTGAGAACTTGTCAAATGGAGGACCTTAAAGGTATAAGTTTGCTATTGAAAATTTAACTGGGCACATGCTAAAAAACCCTTCGCAGATACAAAGGCTTCGACTATCTTGAAGGTTCCAGTGAAGAAATGGAAGATGCATGCAGACGTTATTCTCCCTGCGGACAAGGACTCTGCGGAGGGGCCGGTGCAAATCGCCTCAGTCCCAATTCCCCTTTCTACGGCTGTGAAGAGAACCATTTTAGGCCAGGACAAGAGTATCTACGTCACAACACGAGTGTAAACCTATCACTGCGTGAATATTGTCGCAGAGATGTGGAGCCCATATATACCGTTAATACTTCGCGGAGTATTAACGGCGTCGTTTTACTCCGTGACAAATATTCTATCAGATGGTAACCAACTCATGTTCTGCAAGTTGGTGCAATGCAATATTGCTCTATAGCGGGGAAGGGAGTGTTGGATCAAAATGTATTTCCTTCTAGTAAATCTGGCCTGGAGTTTTCTGGCATGGCACTGAGCGGAATCAAGGCAGACCTTTTGATTAACACTTTTGCGTTCTTTCTACTTGATTCCCTGTGTATATTAAACCTTTGTGGTAGATCGGCCTTGTACATTGTCGAGATCAAACTGCTGCGAGCATCAGTTCGCGTGGGAATTTGAACGGATGAATGCATGGTCTTTCAGGTTTTGCGAGGACCCCCATCTTGTACTATTTGCTGTCATCAGTCACATATATGTATTATCACACCACTGAATGTCACCCTATCTTAATGATAAGCATAGATGACAAGACACAATGAAAAATCAAGCTCCTATGCAATGTGTCTATCATGATCGGGGGCTTAGTGTCCTCGAAATAATGCAGAGCTTCTTACAAGACTTATCCATCTGAGCCTGGTACTTTGTTACAGGTCATACTTGTAGGACCTATTGGCGTGAAAAAAGAAAGTGCGCTTCGTTTAAAAAGGTAAATGCTAAGGTACGATGAATTTTCTTACGCGACTTCGGCCTTCGCGGTTCCGGTGTGTCAGGACTCCGTACCTAAGTAGGGTTTTGCGTTGTCCCTGTGCTTGTGCCCTATGATATGAGAGTCATGTGAAATTTAAGTCCTAGATTCACCCTCCCTTACAGACGTAGCTGTGTCTGGGCCTGTCCTCTTGCTTTATTTAAACCTCACGTAACATATATGGGTCTGCGATCCTATAAGGGAAGTGACTTGGTTGACTCGGGTACCACAGCGTGGCCAAATCCTTCCATCAATATCACACTTAAAGGGATGAGTGTTGCTTAATCATAAGTTGGGCAGTTTTTTTGCGATAATACAGAATACTGTTATTAGTCTTATCATACTTTACTAGCTTATAGTAGTTGATTGCCACTTGCGCTATTTTAATGTTTAGTGTACTCCTTATTTTACATAAAGACACCGTTTTTAAAGATGGCTTTAAAAAGTAGGTCAACTAATAACCAATTCACTCTTATCTTGACATGTCCCTCTACCGCTATGAATAAGAAAGTCTCTATTTCTGTTAACACTCCTGGTCATCCCTACACTATTGAATAGTTTCGTAGAAGTTTGTTTATTTAATAATATAGTTAAAAGCACGCTGGGCTTTAAATTTAATGCCCACCAGCTGCATACAACCCTCCAAACCTCGTCCCAGGTTCCTTTGCAAGATTCGCAGGGTTTCCCACCTCGACAATCTCGCCCTTGTCCATGATTACAACCCGATCGAAATCCATAATCATATCTAAACGGTGACTCACAGCGATGATTGTGTAATTCTTAAACTCTTCCCGGATGACCTCCTGCATCTTCTTCTCCGTGTTTTGGTCCACACTGGAACTGACCTCATCTAGGAGTAGGACTCCTCCCTCCGAGCCACAGCCTCCCAGACCTAGACTCCGTGCACGGGTCCGTCGCCGTAGCACGGCACGCGCTAGGGAGAAAAGCTGCCGCTGACCCTGGCTTAACGTGCCTGCAGTCATGCCAGCTTCCAGGCCGCCACGGTCGGCAACGAAGTCCCATAACTCTACGATCTGTAAAATCGATTGCGCATCCTCTATCGTAGCAGTTTGAAAAGGATCGAGATTAGCAAGAAATGTTGAGCCGTCTGGGAGGAAGACAGCGTCCTGTGGTATCGAGATAATCCGCTGGCGAAGTGTGACCCGGTCAAGTCGAGCCAGGGGGGCGTTGTCTATTTGCAGGCAGTACGATTCCGTTGCGAGTGGTTCCAATAACTTCAGTAGGAGCGCAATAAATGACGATTTGCCACTTCCTGTACGTCCACATATTGCGATCTTCTCCCCTGACCCTACACGTAGACTGATACTTTTCAATGCTAGAGCCGAAGCCGTAATCTCCTCTTCCTCGCTTCTGAATAAAGTCAACATCAATCAGTGGCATCTTAGGAATGAGTACTGACAAGTAACTAGCGGAGACATTTTCCAGCAAAATTTCGCCCCTTTGTGGCCAATCTTCAGGGGGGCAGATATCCTCGCTGTCATGTTCTTCTGGCTTGACGTTGTCACTAAAGGATTTCAGACGGCTGATAGCGCCAATAGACGTTTCTAGCTGCGTGTAAGATATTATAATCCCCGAGAGGTTCCCGCCGAGGCTTAGAAGTGTTACAAGCGAAGCTCCGGTGATGCCAGAATTCGAGCGAAGCTGGGTAGCTAGGGCTGTGAGCAAGACTGCAATAGCGGCAACTACAAGGTTCAACACAACAGAGAGCCATCTGACAATTCAACAACTGTCAGTATAGACTATTGATTTTCAAAGTGCCGGGTGGGGAAAGGCGCATGCATCCTTAGTCTAAAGTGGATGAACTAAAGAGCCGGTTTTATAACTTACTGCTGAATCATGGTTAGCAGGTACGCTGGTCGTTGCGATGTGTCTAATAGGTGAATATTTTTAGCACGGTTCTCGGCTATGTAACCGAAGGCGCGCAAAGTTACGATCCCCTTTGCTGTGTCCAGAAAATGCGTACTAGTATTAAGATCAATCAGTAAATGACGCTCAAATTGACATTTTTTATCCCACAGTTGATAGCAAAGTGAGTAGGAGGATTACATACTATAACGGACTTTTGGCTTCCAAGTCCAGTAGCCGTAGTTGCCTAGAGGTTCTGAGGTAGAACTTTTGCAGCACATACATCAGCACCCCAATAAATGGGTAAGAGATAGCTAGATATGGCGCAGATGAGGCAATCACGGCGGCTTGACCAATAGATATGAACACATCGACAATCGTGTTTAATAGCGAGCCTGGGAGTTCAGTGTCGACGAGGTTTAGGTCTTGAGAATATAGATTCGTGATGATACCCTGATCAGTGGTAGTGAAAAAGCGTAAAGGTGCGTGGATCATCGTTTTTAACGCAGTCTGGTGAAGTGAGACGCCAGCACGGGATACACCCGTTAAAAGCAGGAGGAACGCCAACGACACTAGGGACACCATTGCGAGAATCTGAAACAGGGCGTATAGTCCGATATAATAGGCATTGGTATGTTGCGGCTGTGCTTTAACGCTGTCTGTTGCCCAGTATGAGAGCCATACCGTAGGGAAGTTCCCAAAAAATCCGTAACTGATACCGAAGAAGAAAAACGAACTGGTTACTATTATGAATTAGCTCGAAACAGCAACCTAATTTCTTTATGAGCAGGTGATAAGAAATGTAATTTTAAAATGACTTAATCCTGACATCGATTCAACTCGCTACCTGATGCACGAACGAACATGAGTATGGAAGGGTAGCTAGACTTACAGAGAAGACCCATACTCTTGAAGTAGATCTTGTATACTGTGGTATCGCCGTTCTGACGTGCTCGATCGTTTACTTCTGGCACTGTGGATTTAGTTGCTGATTTCTTAGTAGGTGGGAGCGTCGTCTCGCTCTTTAAACTGATATCAGCACTTGACTTGTCGCTAATGACAGAAGGCTTGATTCCTAGGTTATGAATATAACCCTGGTTGGTGATAAGGTCGTGAAAATCTCCTTGCTCGACAACTCTACCAGTTAGATCGAGAGCAATTATATGATTTGCCACCGGGAGGCTTTAGCATCGTTAGTCAGCAGGGTTTTTTGGTTAAAATTGAAACTGAAATATCTCGCAAGAACTACGGTAATGTTGATGCAATCTGGAGATCGTGTTTTCTCAAGGGTAGCGACGAAGAAGCAGGCATAGTCACTCACTGGCGTACGGAATGCGTGCATAGCACAGCTGATACGTTTCGATTCTTTAATAAGCCTGTCTTTCCGAAGACACGCTCGAAAACTTGATCTTCGGTATCCGAGTCAAGACCGCTGAAAATATCGTCGAGTATGAGGAGATCGGTCTGCAGGTAGAGCGTCCGCGCTAGTGATACACGCTGCTTCTGACCGCCCGAAAGGGTAATGCCATTGCTGCCAATGATCGTGTCGTGACCTTGTGGCAGCGTCTCGCAATCCTCTGCGAGGAGAGTAGCTTCAATGACTTCTTCGTATCTGCCAGCATCGAATGGGGAGAAGCCGACTATGTTGTCGCGTATGCTTCCGTTAGAAAGAAATGGAACCTGATCACAGTAACCAACTCGCGAGGATTGTGCATCGATGAAGACTTTTCCATCACTGTAAGGCATTTCGCCCAGCAACGCTTTACAGAGCGAGGACTTTCCAGAAGCAATGGGGCCGACGACAATCGTTAGTGAAGCCTTTTGAATACGGATGTCAACATTGTTAAGGACCATCTGGCCAGGTAGCCACCCAAAGCTGCCATTTTCAATCGTGACTATGGGTTCCTGAGTGAAATTTGTCGTAAGCCCTGGTTCTGATGCTGTCGTACTTTTCTCGGTATTTCTTTGCGAGTTGCTAGCAGCAATTCGATAGTCTTGCCGGGTTTTGGATTCCACTACAACGTTATGGGTCAGTATCCTTACACTTGGTCTATAATGGGGCTAGAAACAAAAAGCTACCAACAACTACAGTAGAAGCCTTTATTCTATCGAAGAGAACCACGGAATGAAGACAGGATACTTGAGGAATTACCTACAGAACGATTGGATGCGGCCAAGACAAGTTGTCCCCCCTATGATCAGAGGGAATGACTGAAACAGCTGCGTAAGAGGTTGAGTCATAAGTAAGAGGTAGGCGAGTGACGCAAAGAGCCCAGCAACATCAAGCGTGCGTTGCGCGATTGCAAATGTTAGGAAGGGCGAGATTAGCAACGGAGTGTAAGCTAACGTCGCGGAAATTAGGACGAGTTTGCGATACTGCTCAGAAATTCAATTTTAGTATTCATTATACTTCGCGGGGAACTGAGCGGTTTGTGGACGTTGGTGAAAGCAGTAAATTTGACATTTAAACGTCCTACCTTTTCCTGCCGCGTTTTGAGAAGGGGGTTTTACTAAGAGATTCTTACCTCCGTACTAGCAGAGAGCTCGGATATTCGAAGCTGATGGACAAAGGAGCCAATGGGAATCGTTAAGCCGGAGATTTTTAAGTTTTTCATGCTGGCGATGACACCGGATGTGAGACCAACGCGCTTCTGGACCCCATCCATCCACTAAAGAACAGAGTAAGCGAAAATAATTCTTGGTCGATGTATCTTAACACGTGAAGCTCGGGAGATAGCCGTTAGATAAAGGCTGTGATGATAATTTCCCGAGCCATACTATACTAAGCGAGAAATGATTGCAGTGGGATACGTTGGCTTACCCGTCTCTGTCCTCTTGCTGTATATCTAATAGGAACAAGAATTGCTACCGCACAGAGTATGACGATAACTATAGGCACTACGAAAGCAGGTCCAAGCTGTTGGTATAGTAGGAAGGCAGAAATTGCTACCTGAATTGTATTTGCCCAGACCTCATGTAGTGTGCGAAAACCCTGATAAATGCGTTCAATGTCTGGAAAAGAAGATATGTTAACAAATAACTCAGAAGGATCTGCTATGATAGAGCTAGGCATAGATGTGGAAGGTGTATGGGTTATTTTCCGCATCTATTGATCAGAATAGATGAGAAACACCATCGAATACATACCAGTGCTCATAAGGGTCAGTGACGCGTTGTCATCCCCATTGGCTATATTAGCTTCTGTGGTTTTGGCATATATAGCGCTAACGAGTGTTCCGCGCACCATATAAAGCATGCGGTACTGAAAGTACCAGTATAGCGCAGTTGATAGAGCGATACCACTGTATATCAGAATACAAGCACCAATGAAGCCGTAACCTATGTTCACTGACACCGAGCCGGGTGGTTTTGCGAGATAGTTTATCAGACTTTGTATAAAGAAGGGCTGGCTTAACGTGAAACCTATAAGGACCAACCTAGGAAGTATCGGTAAGAGCAGTTGGCGTAGTAGGGTACGGGAGAGGACAAGGAGAAGTCTGTATTTGTGTCCTGCAAACATTGACGAGTCAAAGCGTCTGACGAAGTGCGAGTGCAACTCTGCAGAAGCCATTGCTGAATCTAAAGGGTAAAGATCAGGGACTTGCAAGACTTTGCGGTAACCCGAAACGGCCAGTCGATTAAGCCAAGAATAGAGACCGAGACTATATATACCACTTGTCTCTTCAGGGCTATGGCTTTTCTCATCCCACTTCACCCATCCTGTTTTCTTTTGTGCCTCAAATAACACGATAGCAGTTTTAACTGCTACAGCCGCGGTGAACACGGCGGAGTAAGCTATCTCGGGTCGTGTTGAAGAGGCAAGCCAGAATGTACGGGCTTGGGCAATATCAAGTAAGAGTGTGAGGAAAAGATATGCACCGAGCAAGACGGATGGTCGCGGGGACCTGTTGTGCTCTAAGAGGGAAAGGGGTATTATACAGAGCGCTGCGATGAATCGCAGCGCGGACGCAGATATGGCAACGCCAGTCGTACTAAATGAACCAATTCCGACAAGAATTAGCAATGCCAGTTCAAGCGTCGCGTATGATACAATGATTCCCTTTGGATGTGGTAAGCGGCCCATACGATGTAAAGTAATCAGTACTTGAGGAGCAACGCTACCAATTTCGCCAACCAAAGATGCGACGCCTCTACGACGATTGGTCGCCTAGTCAGGGCAACGATGCGGATTATGGAGAGAACAATGAAGATGCCTGATGGCGTAAGAGAGAAGAACAACTGTTCAAACTTGACTGTGAAGTCGAAGTCATCTCGGCAACCTAAGACGTTTGGGCCAATGGACTGATCATTGGTGTTAGAGCAGGCCAGAAACGACATGGTCGAGGTGATCTAGATGACAATACAAGGCCTTCAGGCACGATCTATAGCTCACAGGTTTACAGGATTATAAGCGAAAGAAGTAGACTTGATATATAATACGTATATACAACATTTTGGCTACGTCGTGATAAGACTAGGCTGCAATATAGATTTCGTTAACGATTGCGGAGTTCGCTATTGCGCCGCACTCAGCGGTGGAACTATTCTAGGCCCAATCAAGTAGGATTCCGATGGGTGATTGGGAATGCGCTATTACACTTACGATTAAGCCTTTACTCTGTGTTCTGAAGCCTAACTTACATAATCAAGAGCTAGACGCAACAATTTACACGTAGAGGTCGCATAACAGTCGTATGAGTTGTGTGTTATAAAGATGCGTGGGCAAGTTACATACATGATGCGACCCATGTTTACACTCCCTACTGCTCCTAGCGGACAGATTATAAGAACGCGATAAAAGTAGGGTGCGGGTACCTGCATTAACATAATCGCATCGTATTCTTCTAGCCTAGAAACAATAGAATTAATGCGTTATGCGCCCGGTGGCGGCTCAAGAAATTTGTGGTATGATCGACAAGTGACTATGTTTCAAACCATATTTTGGAGGAGTTCCTACCACGACCATGACCATGTCCCACGATTTCGGTCACATGCTGTATCAATAATTACAACAATCGGGTTAGATGTTTAATGATATCTCCCTTCTCCATCACTCTGGGAAGACTTGTATTAACGTACACAAAATCTTAACAAACCTCATACTACAGCCATGACGGACACGCCCCTTGCTCAGGATACCCAGCCTCAATTGCATCTATTTTCACGGTTGTACGAAGGTACTTGTATCGTTACGGCACAGAATTTGGCTATAGGCATGAAATGGGCCCAACAATGGTATCAGTGGTTCTATCCACCAAGCTTGAAGCCAAATTTTATCAAGATATATGAAAGCCGACCACAGTTGCCCATTCGGTATGTTTAAGCTACCCGGCTACCAGGCACGGATGACACATAACTCTAGAATTGTTGTCTGACGACGCCGATTCTTTGATTATAGTATTTTCTTCCCAAGGGATTATGACCAGACATTGCCTCAAGCGCTTCCCACCGTCTTTGTCGTCCATGGTGGCGGGTTTTGCATGGGCAGTCCTGAAGACGACGACGTCTGGAGCGAGTGTTTCGCCACCATGCATAACGTCCTGGTCATAGAACTCAATTACCGAAAAGCACCAGCTTATCCTTTCCCAACAGCGATTTACGATCTCGAGGCCCTTATGTTAGCTGTATTCAACGATGAGAGCTTACCTCTGGATAAGAGTCGAATTGGGGTTGGCGGGTTTTGTGCGGGTGGAAACCTAGCCTTGAGTATATGTCAACTACCATCGATCCGTGATCAAGTTAGGCCGGCTGCTGTGATCGCTATATGCCCTTTAGTAGATCAGACAATCCACACGAGGAAAAAGCTAAAGATGTGCTACCGCAAGCCCGACTTGGAACGCAGTATAAGAAGAAATTCAAGCAACACCCTGGCCAATTGGGGTCAGACCTTCCGATGGAGCTACGTTCCAATCGATCACGATCTTCGCGATCCTCTCCTGTCGCCTTACTTCGCCCTTCGCGATGACCTGCCACCGCACATCTTCTTAATAGGAGCTGAACTGGATCACCTATCACACGAGGCCTGGAGAATGGCAAACAAATTGGCTGGCCGAGCCGTGCCCGCCTTCACGGAGATGACGGGCCAGGAAAAGCCTGCACGTGATAGCGAATCGCTCATACTCGACGATGAGAGATTTGCGTTTGAGCAGGTTGATGTGGACGGCAAGAGGAGTGTACACTGGCTCCTGGTACCCGATGAAGCCCACGGGTTTGGTAAGGAAGCTCGACAGTAAATTTTCCGTCTGAACATACTGGCTGATATTGTAGATTCATAGACCATTTTTCGACTTCATTTTATAGCTCTGAAGAAGCTGCACGTGCTGCACATTTGAAAACCGTTGCGTACCAAGAGTTGGTGGGTCAGTGGCTCCACAATAGAGCCTGGATACCGGCACTCGGCAGAGCTGGAAAAACCTCGCCGACTCAGACTCATAGGGAATACACATAATCAGAGTGGCTCTGACACATCATTTGATCGGTGAGATGGCCGGGAATTTCTCCGTTATAATGCGAACGGTTTTTGTCTGATTCAAATAGGACAGGGTGGAGAATTCTGCGGCATATCTTGGCAGTCGTGATACCCTAAAAATAACCCTTGGTAAATCCAAGTCTATGGTCTGGACACTGTCTTTTAACCTTCTATAGTCTGACTAGCACAGGATAGCCGTAGCAAAAAGCTCGGCGTTCGCTTTCTTGCATGTGGTAGTTCAATAGCGTTGTCGGTACTGTGACATCGCCGTTGAAAAACAGCAATACCCCACGTGCTCCCTGGCGATGAGCTTCGACGAATGAAAACTAATCTACATGCAACGTGCTAGGGATAGCTGCTTGCCCAGACAAGAACGGAATAGCATCAGCCCTCGATGTCCCTGTTCCTCTGTCGTTTAGATGTGACCTACCTCTTTTGAGAGTTGATGTTGCGTCTTTATTGAGAGGTGCAAGCGCATATATGCTATTCGCCTCAATGGAATACGTAGACCCCTGCCTTACTATACCCCATACGATACGCCTCGGCTGGCAAGAACCGCCGGATTGGTATTAAGTAGGAGTCCCCCTATATGTGAGGTTAATTTCACTATCATTCTTCTTTCCTGATGGGTTTGTGGTTGTTCTCTTTCTTCACCAGCTCCTGTTGGTAAGCTCCTTCGAGAAAATGATGACACGAGCACTCGTCGCCGCAACTCTCGTTGCCTACACTTCTGGCGCTGCTCTTGAAAACAGAGTTACGGGTGTAAATAGCACAACCTGTAATGGTCATAGCTATGTATACGACGAGCTCGCTGGCTATGGTTTCGTGCCTTCAAATGCAGTTGACAAATTTGGTGACACGTTGGGCGGACTAGGCTCGTCCTTGCATCTCGACCGAAGCAAGTGGGAGAAACATTGGAACGGGAGCTACACGGGCATTCTATGGTCACTCCCTGACAGAGGTTGGTAAGTTACAGTCCCTTAACTGTTAAGAGTATGCTCCTCAACGAACACCTCCGCTTTTTAGACTTCGCTATTATGTCTGGTTCAGTTATAATGGTTATGTTAACATGAAATTAGGAATACAGAGGGAACTCTCAATTACAATCCTCGAGTTCACAAATTCAAAATATTGTTCACACCTCAACCTCAAGCGACTGTTTCCCAGCCGTCAGGCCCGAATCTCCAACTCCAGTATGTAGATACGATTAAATTTTCAGGACCGGATGGCACCCCTTGTACTGGTCTAGACGGTGACGCACAAGGATATCTTTCCTACACCGGTTTTCCTCACTTGCCTGTGGCTACATATGAGGGCGACGGGTTCGGTGGCGATGGGCCAGGCGGAAAGAGGATTCCAATAGACCCTGAAGGACTTTAGTAAGTAATTCGAAGTTTGTCTGGAAAAAACTTACTTACCTATCACGCGAAAGTGTAAATGACGATGGGACGTTCTGGGTCTCCGACGAATATGGACCATATATCTGTTAGTCGATCATTCCCGCAGAGTAATGAGGAGTTTCTCACAATGAATGTTGCAGATCTCTTCAGTTCCAAAGGGAAGATGCTCACTGCCATCCGCCCTCCTGAGTCAATCGTGCCAAAGAGAAACGGCACTGATTCATTCTCGGCCGACAGCCCGCCTCGCTACGATGATAGTGGCGCTGGTGATGATGTTACGCCAGCGGACCCCGATACCGGCCGGGACAACAACCATGGTAAGGCTACGGAACGCTTCAAACACTGGAAACGTATTGCTAAAAGATATCAAACAATAGGATTCGAAGGTCTTACAGTCTCTGCCGATGGCAAGTCGTTGTACGTTCTGCTACAGGCCGCAACTGTCCAAGAAGGTGTACGTAGAGTTCCCATAACCAACACTTGCATCTTTCTAGGTATTCTCTGCTGCCATCAGACTAACAAAACTTCTATAGGGTCTCAACAAGCAAACACAGCGATATACTCGCTTCCTCAAATACGATATCAGAAACAGACTCGCGCCGGTCTACTCAGGAGAATGGGTTGTGCCCTTGCCGCTATACGTGGATCCAACGGCAAAACCAAGCAAGAATCCCAAGGCAGCAGCTCAATCTGAAATTCTCGGTCTTGAGAATGGGCAATTCTTCGTATTGTCCCGTGACTCCGGTGCAGGGAACGGTCAGGATGTTACCCAGTCCGTGTACCGCCAAATCGACGTCTTCGATATTTCCAATGCTACAAATATTAAGGGCGCCTACGACTGTGTGAACGCGACATGCACTGTTGCTAGCGCCGATACCGGCTCTCTCAATGGGAACATTACAACTGCGGAATACTGCAGCTTTCTGGATTTCAACGTTAATGCGCAACTTAATCGCTTCAAAGTACACAACGGCGGAGCTACGGATTCTGGGTTATTGGTGAGTTATCCCACTCATTAGACCGTTCCTGGTTTCGACGTTAGAGCATAGCTAACAGAAGATATAGAACGAAAAGTGGGAGTCTCTGGGCTTGGTTCCAGTCAACCCGACAGCTCCCAACGGCGAGTACTTCGTCTTCAGTCTGAGCGACAACGATTTCATCACGCAAAATGGGTATATGAACAGTGGCAAGCTACCATATGCGGATGAGAGCGGCTTCAATCTCGATAGCCAGGCTTTGGTCTTCAAGATCACCATTTCTTGATGAATGCGACGAATTGAGATAATGGGGTATAGTCTAGGTGATATGAAAGTTATATGAAGATGATGACTGCTTCACAATGAGATCATTTCGAAGCCCAATCTTTGCAGAAATAGCGAGCAGGAATGCCCCAACTGCTCCGATGAGTTCATTCGTGACTAGTGATCAAGTACAGATTAACAGACTGGAGGCCTGCAATACCTCAGATCTCCGAAAGAAGAGGTCGATGCTCACTTTCTAGCTAACCTCTGCCATGTCAACCACGTAGATGTAATAAACGTAGCCCTCAGCTAAGGTACGTACATCACCACACAATGCCAAGGCTTCGAGGTATTTTTCCAGTCTTAGGAACCACATCGTGAGGTCGGGCGCAGTGTAACCACGGGATAGACACACCACCCCGCTCTGGCAGATGCTATAGGGTATACCTTTACCGTAGATAAGTGTTGCATTAGGCGTGGAGAAATCCTGGAAATCTACTTAGAGCAAGGTGGGGTGCGTAATCATAAATGTAAATATTTTGTTTCTTTAAAACAATTTATCAAAAGCTCAAAAATAATTTCAACGTTTTCAAGAAGAATTAAATCTTTAAGCTTAATAATAAAACGTAGCAAAACGTAATCACCATGATGCTAAGAAATGGCTTATAGTGCAAATGAAATAAAATGCGTACGTAGTCGGGTCAGTTTCAACGAGATAAAGTTCTCCTTAAACAAGATGAAACTAGCCTTATTGAGTAATCTCTCCACTATAACACCCTTTAAAAAGTATTGCTTTAAATTCAGACGGCTACGCCGTAGCAGCTGCGCTGCAAATAACTATAATTCAACATTCTTTTTAAACTTTTTAACCTCCAGGGGGTATGCGCTTTGCGCCAACCCTTACTCCAGAAAAAAAGCGAATACGTTTTTATCAGATTTTAAGGGTGTATTAATAGTTATAGCAGAAAAGGTCCACTTATACTAAATTAATATAATATAGAGTTTTTTTTACTATATAACTTAATATAATAAATAAAATATATAATTATTAAAAGCTATAATTAAATTTATTTATTTTTAATAATTAAAAGTTTTATATATAATATTTATTATTAATATAAATATTAGATTTATTACTATATTAAAAAGGCTTAAATAAGCAACTAATACTTAAAATAGCTTTATTTATAATATAAAAGCATATATTAATAAAGCTTAATAATTTTATTAATTAAAATAAAGCGTTTAAGTTAAAAGTTTATAATTTAAACTTTTAAAAATACTTTTAACTTAATATATTTTAAAAAAAATAGCTTAAAGCGTTTTAAATATTAAAATATTTAAATTATTTTAAATAACTTAAAACATTTGCTATATTTATTATTTTTATTTTAAAAATAAAGCAAAGTTTTATAATAATAATAATTAAAAAAAAGTTTAATATTAATATTAAGCTTAATTTAAAGCTTTAAAGCATATTAAAAATAACTAAAAAAAGCAAAAAAACTTATTAATTTAATTAAAACTAATATATTATTTTAAAACGTAATTATAATATTTATTAAAAATAATTAGCTAAATTATTTATTTAAATAAATAATATAATGTTTTAAAACTATTAATAAACTATGTTTAAGTTTATTAAAACAATTATTTAATAATATAATAGCTTTTATATAATAAAAAAGCATTTAAAACTTTTATAAAAGCTATAAGCTAAAAAAAATTACTAAAATTATATAAAAAAGCTAAAAATTTTATTAAAAGATTTTAATGCTTAAATAATTAAATAAAAGTTTATTATAATTATAAAAATTAAATATAAAATATTTAAACTAAAAAATTTAAATTTTTTAATTATAAACTTAAAAATATGCTTAAAAAAAGTTTTAAAGCATTAAATTTTTATATATAAAATAATTAAAAAAAAAGCTATTTATAAAAACAAATTAATTTAATAATATATTATAATAGCTTTATAATTTAAAGCTAAATAATTAGTATTTATTTAAAAGCTTATTTTATAATTAAATAAAAAAGCGTTTAAAGCTTAATTTAATAAATAAAACGTAAAAAAATTAAAAAATTAAAATATAAAGCTAAAAGCTATTTTTTTAAAGAATTAATAACTTTTTAAAAAAAATCGTATATAAAGTAAAGCTTATAAAAGTTATAAAAAAAATATAAGCAGAAAAAAAAAACCGTAAAATAATTTAAATTTTTATAAATTAAAAGGTTAAATTTATAAAAAATGCTTAAGCTTTTATTTTATTATAGCTTATTATTATTTATTTTTTAAAAATATATTAAAAAACTTTTATTTTAATAAAATAATAAAGCAATTAATATAAAAAAAGCTAAAAATTAATAAAAGCTTTAAAAATATAATATAATATATTTAAAATAAAAAAAAACTAAAAATTAATATAAAAAAGTTTAAATAATTAATATAAATATTAATTTATGCTTTTATTATAATAATAATTTATTAAACATATAAAAGCTTTATATATTTAAAAACTTATAAAAAGTAGTACTATAAATATAAAACATATAGCGTTATAGCATAATAAATACCTTAGGCTAAGTGGAAAAACAGCGGTTATAATCATTAAAATAAAAAGCTTAAAGCATTAAATAGTGCCTATAGGCTAAGGAGTAAAAGAATAAATAGTAGTATTAATAATAATTTAAAGGAAAAAAATCTAGCTAAGTGTTACGGAATTTTTAAAGCTTATATAAACTTATAGCTTTTATTAATTGCTTTTTTAAAGCTTTTATAAGCTTAAAAAGGTTTATTAATGCTAAAAAGGGTTAGTTATTAAAACTAATAACTTTTTTATAGCTATAGGGCTTTTAATAATAAAATATAAAGCTTGGCTGCTATATTAAGTTTATATACTTATAAGGTGTTTTATATATACGAAATATAGCTTTATAATATATTTATTAAGTTTATTAAAAACTTTGTATTTTATTGCTTGTAGTATTTAAAGGTGCTATATATATTTAAAAAAATATTATTAGTTAGTAAAAGTATTTAGCTATAGGGGCAGTTACTTTATAGCTATAAGGGCAGCTACTTTGTACTTATACCCTTTATAAATAGGCAAAGGTAATAGATTAAGGCAGTTATTGCAAGTTTAATAGCTAAAGGTGGGTATAGTGGCTGTAAAAGCTGTAGTAGCTTTGCGAATGGCTTGCGCAGCTTCTTGCGGTGGCTTAGGCTATTATAGCACTTAATAGAGCTTATACTAGATCTTTTAAGGGTTTTGTTTAAAAGGACCTTAGTAGCTCTAGTTGACCTACTAATTTTAACATTCCCTTTTAACTAGAGTGCTAGGCTTTAAAGATTAAAGCTTTAAAAGCTTTTAAAATTTAGCCTGTTTAATAAGTGTTAGGGCTTTTATAAGCTTATTAGCTAGCATTTTAATAGTTAAAATATAGCGTATTTTAATTTGTTTTGCTTTATAAGCTTTTTGTACGAACTAGAATTTTATAAAAGTATATTTTATCTGTTAGTAGTACTTAAGGTTTTTAGCGGTAGTAATAGCTTTTATATTATTGCTGTATATAGTAATAGGCCCTTAAATAAGTAGTTGAATTTTTTAATATAGGCCTTAAAGCTATTAAGCCTTTTTTACTGCTTTTATAAGTGCTATATATTCAGTTTTTAAAGTAGAAAGCGCTATAGTGCTTCTTTTTTTAGCTTTTTAGCTTATAGCGCCTTTAGCTATTAAAGTAGTATAACCTTAAGTAGATTTTGCTATTTTAAAGCATTTAGCGTAATTGTTATTGCTAGTAACTATAAGGGCGTATAAGTAGCTTCTTATAAAGCTTTATAAAAGTTGCTAAGTATATTTTAAGCTAAGATTTATAATGCTTTTAAAGTACTAAAATAGCCTTATTACTATTATTAAGTGGATTTTATAGGGCTTGTGTATATAAATAATAAGTTACTAATAAATAAACGTTATATTTAGCTATATAATTTATATTAAGTAGTTAGTAGTATTTATAATTACTAAATAATAGTAGGCTTTAGTAGGGGTAAGTAGCGGTCCGTAGTCTTTTAGCTTTATAATGCTAAGCTATAAGGGTAATTTAGTAGGCTTAACGTTTACTAAATTTAGCTTAATTAAAGCTTGTTAAATATATTGTAACTACTAAAGATATAGTGTTTTTTTAGCCCTATTTCGCTAAATTTTAGCCTTTAAAAACTACTTTATAGGACTTTAATCCTTAATGCTATACGTGCTATTAATTTTCTCTTTTAGCTATTAAATATAGGCTTTATTAAGCCCTATAAAAAGGCAATTATTTATATAAGTTATTATAAAGGTCCTTATAGACTTATTATAATATATAAAAGTATTATTAACTAAAGCTTTAAAGTTAAAGGATTTTAATAGTTTAGTAAGCTTTTATTACTACTACTAAAAGGTTTATTTAAAGCTATATAGCAAATAAAGCATTTAAAAGATTTAGTTTATAACAAGGTTATATTTATACTTAACTATTAGTTTTAATAGTTTAGGGCTTAAATTTAAAAGGGTTAAAAGCTTTTTAAAGGGCTAGGTATAAATCGTTTTAAAGAGGTTTTTGTTAAAAAAAGCCCTTATAAAGTTAATTTGTTCGATTTCTTAGTTTAAAGCAGCTATTATAGCAAGTAAAATTCGCTAAGTAGGGGGTATTATAATAGCTACAAAGGTTTTTATAAAATCTGTACTAAACATTTGTTTAAACCTTTTAATTATAAATCTAGCTTTAAATTTAGCTATATTGCTTGCTTAATTTAGCTTTTGTTTTAGTATTTAGTAGCTACTAATAGCACGTTTAAATAAGTTTTTAGCAAGTAAAAAGCATAAAGCACCTATAAATAATAGCTATAAAAATTTAGCTATTATAGCTTTTAGCTACTTAAAGGCTTTTAGGGTTTTTAAGGCATTAGTAAGGGTTTTAAGCTTTTAAAAAGCTATAATAATAGCATGAATAATAGCCTGTACTACGGAATTTGCAGTAGTTTTAAAAGGATTAAGATCTATAAGGTTTATTACCCTGTATTCTGCCTTTTCTTTCTTTAAAATATAAAGCAGTTCTACTAAAATAGGATAATTTAGTGCTGTATCGTTTTCTACGATTATTTTAGCTCCCTGTAAATTATTTATTTTAAGTGGGTTTAGCTTTTTTAAAAGCTTTAAAAGTGGAAAGGTTTAAAGCTAAAACTGATCGGATTCAGTGGTTTTAAAGGAGGTGATATTTTTAAGGGATGTTTTTTGTAATAGGTCTTTTAAGGCCGGATTCCTTAAGTATAAACCCTTTATATTTAGGGCTAGAATAAGCGTTTTTAGCAGCTTAATAATAGCGGATTATATTATAGCGTGCTTTTTAAGTACATAAATTAAGTAAGTATTACTATTTAATACTACTAAGATTTATGCCTTTTTAGCATGTTTAGCAAGCTTATAGCTTATATTTTACTTTTTATAAATAATTATTGCTAAAGCTTTTAAACTAATAACTTTATAACGTGCTAGGGAGGGTATATAAGGGGCTATAAAAGGCTTTAGTTTATCTTATAGCAGTTAATAAAAGGTTAAGTTCCTATTAATTACTACAGTGCGGTTAACTAAGTTTACTATTATAGGTAATACGTAGTACTATAGGTATAAAAGCAAGCTTAAAGCTTATAATATAGTACGTAACCTATTTATTATAACCTTAATAAAACGTTCGGCTAGGCCGTTTTGTTTATAAGTATAAGGGCTAAAGGTAGTAAAATCTACGCTTTTGCGCTATAGCTAATTATTTATAAGCTTATTATATACTTTAAGCCTTAAATCGTATTAGAAGTGTGCTAGGTAATAGTGGTAACAATTTTTTAAGCTATAAAATAGGCCTTTAATTGCTAAAAATATAATAGAAGCAGTTTTATCCTTTAAAAGGGTAATCTACTTATATTAAGATTTTTAGTCCATTATAATAAAGGCATAAGGCATACAGTTGTGCCCTAAGGGCTTAATAATGAATAAATTATTAGTAAAGCTTTTAAAGACTTTAAGGGGGTTTTTTACTATAAAAAGGTATAAGCAGCAAATAGCCTTATTTATAGCACACTTTTTATAGAAGAATTTGCTCTTATTAACAGAGTTTAAGTTTAGTAATCCTTTAGTAATTTTAGTGGTTTTTTTCAGTAATAAAAGCTTTAAATGCCCTAGCTTACAATACTATAGCATAGTATTAGCTTTAAGCTTAATAAGGTAATATATTTAGCATATAAGCCCTAAATCAAGCCTTTATAAAGGCGTTAATTTAGGGGTTATGTCCCCTTAAATTAAAGAAGCTTTTTATAAAAATTTACCTAGTACTAATATAGTAGGGGTAAATATAAGGGCATTTAAGTCTTAATTAATAGAAAAAGCTTTTGAATTTAGTGGGTTTTAGCCTTTTAAAGCTTTAATAGCTTCCTGAAATTTAAGAGTGCTTTCTTAGATCGTATGGGCTTTTAAAAAGTACGCTAAAAGGGTAAGAGGTAGCCTTTTTAGCTAAAAATAAAAGCCTAAGTTTTTAAATTTCAAAATAGCTAAATAGCTTTTATTACTATTTAATAGCTAATAACTACTAAAAAAGCTATTAGCACTATAATACAGTGCTTTAAATACTATATTAATATTAAACTCTGGTATATATAACATGTTTTCGAAAGTAATAGTGCTATAGCTATAGCAGAAGCAGTATATTTTTAGCGTTATAATTCTTTTGCCGCGTAGTTTTAGCATGCTATTAATAATAAATATAAAGGCAGCGTCCTTTATAAATTTAATATAACTAATAAACTAATGTTTCGAATTTATAATATAAGCAATACTGCTTATATTATAAAGCTATAGGTTGTTTTTAGTGCTTTTAATAGATTTAGCGTTTATTAACTATACTAAATTAGCCTAATAAATGACTTAAAAGGTGGCTTGTTGCCTTAAAGAAGGCTAGGACTTTTTAGGGGATTTAAAGGGCTTTTAGCTACTTTTTTTGCTTTTTTACCTAAAGTTACCCTTAAAGTTACTTTTAGAGTTACTTGCTGAATTAGAAGTATTAAAAGGCTTTTTAACTTTTATAGCTACTTAAGAAATGGTTTTTTTAAGTGGTCTACCTACTGAATTTTGCTAAAACTTAGGTTTAAACTTTGAATTTTATAAGGCATTAGCTATAAGGAATTCTATTATAATTATAATAATATTTCTAGTAGCTTTTAAAGCCTAAAAGAACTAATAGGTTTAGTTAACCTAACTATTATAAGTCTCTTTTAAAGCTTTTAAATAAGTATTAACCTAATTTATAATGCTAATATTAGCGCTTTTTTCTTTTAATTTAGCTATTAGATTGCTAAAAGTGCTATTAAAAATATTAAGGTTTTATATACGGCTATAGCTTAAGGAGTAAAACTGTTTATAAAGCTTATTGCGAGCTTTATCGTTATTAGGCTTATAAAGTAGCTTTAGCGTGCTAAATACGCTAAAAGGGTTATTAAAATAGCTTATATTAGCCTTAAAGACTTTAAAAAAGTTATCCCGGAGGATTAAAAGCATTATAGCTTGATCTAGATCGTTATAGCTTTAAATTATAGTAAGATTATTAAAGAATTCGGATAATTTAATAGCTTTAAATATAATAGTTAAGCTTTAAAGCTATTAATCATAATTTAGAGAGTTTTTAAGTTTCTACGTTTTAAGGAAGTTTTAAAGCTTTTTAGCGATTTTATGCCTTAATTGCCCCTAAATAATAATAGGAGCAGTTAGTTAAACTATTAGTTTAATAGTATATTGAATGTTAGTAGCCTTAAGGGCTTTTTTAAGGGCTGTAGGGGCAAGTAGCTGGGCTGCTAAGCTTTTAAGCTTTGCTAAAAGCCTTAAAATAATATTGCTTTGCTGCTAGCGTTTAAAAAATAAGGCTTAAACCGCTATATTAATATGTTATATAATAGGTATAAGCTTATTAAAAAGGTCAGTTAAAGCTTTTATAGCTAGCATAAGGTTTTTAATATTGCTATCCTCATCCTTATAATTAAACATTTGGAAAGTTTAATTAAAGGGTGCTTAGGACCCTAGAGTACCTTGTTGCCCGGAGGCTTTAATAAATTTAAAGGGTTTTTGTTCTGCTATAGCTAATATTTAAGGAATATAGCGTACAAAGGAAAGGCCATAGGTAACAAAAATAATGGATTATAAAAGACGAGGCCTATAATTAATTAAATATAGTAAGTAAGCGCTAAAATAATAAGTCCTAAGCTTATAACCTATAAAAAATAGTACTGCAAATATAGAACATATAGCACTATAATATAATAAATACTTTAAGCTAAATAAAAAAACAGCGGTTATAATTATTAAAATAAAAAGCTTAAAGCACTAAATAGTGCTTATAGGCTAAAAAGTAAAAAAATAAGTGGTAGTGTTAATAATAATTTAAAAGAAAAAAATCTAGCTAAGTATTACAGAATTTTTAAAGCTTATATAAACTTATAGCCTTTATTAATTGCTTTTTTAAAGCTTCTATAAGCTTAAAAGGGTTTATTAACGCTAAAAAGGGTTAGTTATTAAAACTAATAACTTTTTTATAGCTATAAAGCTTTTAATAATAAAGTATAAAGCTTAGCTGCTATATTAAATCTATATACTTATAAAATGTTTTATATATATAAAATATAGCCCTATAATATATTTATTAAGTTTATTAAAAACTTCGTATTTTATTGCTTATAGCATTTAAAGGTGTTATATATATTTAAAAAAATACTACTAGTTAGTAAAAGTATTTAGCTATAAGGGCAACTACTTTATAGCTATAAGGGCAGCTACTTTATATTTATACCCCTTATAAGTAGGTAGAGGCAGTAGATTAAGGCAGTTATTACAAGTTTAGTAGCTAAAAATAGGTATAATAGCTATAAGGGTTGTAATAGCTTTACAAGTGGTTTGCACAGCTTCCTGCGGTGGCTTAAGCTATTATAGCATTTAATAAAGCTTGTACTGGATCTTTTAGGGGTTTTGTCTAAAGGGACCCTAGTGGCTCTAATTGACCCATTAATTTTAATAAAACTTTATAATTTTAAACTTAAGAACTACTTTTTATATTTTTAATAAAATTAGCAAATTTATTAATTTATATTTTATAATAAAAAATAATTTAATATATATAAAAAATAATATAATACTTATTTATAAATTTAATAATATAAATATTAA
>MU279152.1:0-32268 GCA_022385715.1 Xylaria cubensis | reverse complement strand
GCTAACTATTTTATAATAATCTGGTTTTTTTATTAATTAAGCTAACGTTATATAGCTTATTTAATATTATTTTTAATAAATTTTTTTAGTTTAAACTTATTAAAAGTATTTATTATTTGCTTTTTTTATTTATTTTTTATATATATTAATTAATATTTAAATTAATTTAATTTAATATTTATAATTTATATTTTATTAAATATTATAATTAATTAAAGTTTTTAAATAATAATAGTTTAAATATATATTTATAATAATATTATTATTATTTATAATATATTTAATAAAAGGTTTTTTATTATTTTACGTTTAATATTATTAATAAGCTTTATTGTTTGTTTTTTTTTTTAAATAAATATTATATAGTTACTTGTTTATGTTTTTTTTATATAAAGTTAAACTTTATATTAATTTTTTAACTTTGTTTTTAAATTTATTTTAATTTAATAAGTTATAAAATGTTTTATATAAAATTAATATAATAATTATATTATAGCATTTTTAATAAAAAATATATATTTTTTATATATTTATAACTTTTTATATATTATTATTTATAAATTATTAAAAAAAGTTTATAATATATATAGTTTATTATATATTATTTTTATATTATTTTAAGCTTAATAAGATTTAGTTATTTTAATATAACTTTTTATTTTTTTATTTAAACTTAATAAAAAGTATAAGCGTTATAATAAACTGTTATAATTATATATAATATATAGAATTTTTTAATATTAACTTAAGATTATTTATAGCTATAATAATATTTATAAAATTAAACTTAATTAATTAAAAAAAATAATAATAAAATAAGCAGTATTTTATTAAAACTAAGACAATTTTTATATAATAAATATTTTTTAGTTCAGTTTATATATATATAATGTTATAATAGTTTTAAGTAATAATAAATAAACTTAAAAAGCTTATAATAAATAATGTAGTTTATAACAAGAAATAAAAAGTTAATAATATATAAAATTAAATATTAAAATATAAAATTAATAAAAATTATTTTAAATATAAAATTAATAAAACTTATAAAAAGCATTAAATTATAAATATAGTTTAATAAATAAGTATAAATAAATAAAACTAAGATTTATTATATATATTTAGTTTTATATTTATATAATATTAGTTGTTTTATTATAAATTAAACTTTTTAAGTTTAAATAAAATTATTTAAATATAATTTATAAACATATATATATATATAAATAGTTTTATAAAAAATAGTAATAATATATAGAAAATAGTATTATAAAAAAAGTAAAATTATAGTTATGTTATAGTTATTTAGAATTTTTTTTTTACTTGTGGTGTGGGTAAATTAGTTTTGTGGGGCAAGCTAGGGTTTTGACATAGTAATAGCTCTGGGCAACCGTACCTAGGTAGGTATATATTTACATGTAGGTAGGTAGGTCTCCCCCGCACAACCATCATTCCCTTTCTTGGTACTACATGTTAGCACAGTCTATGTAGGTACTACTCTCCCGTCGACCGTCAAACCCCACGATTTATCATCTTATCCCCCCCGTCCATTTCGTAACTCCGTCCGGATCCTACCATCGTGCCCTTTTATTATACACCACCACCACCACCACAACAATAACAACAACAACAACAACACATCCTGTCAGCGTCCAACACCCGCAAACATCGAGTCCGGTCACACGGCCAGCGCTCCCGTGTAACGGGCTACTCACTCGCCTACGCGCCTCACATATCCCTTCACGCATTCTCAGCCGAGTCTCCTTCGCATGACGTCGGTCCTCTCGTGTGGTAGGTCTTGTTTGTTTTCTCTGGTGGCTCAAGCCTGTCGCATGATCGCACGATCGCATTCCACGTACGCTAGCATTGCCTTGCTCGCCTCCTTCGTCTCCCACTACTACGCATTCACTCGCCATTTGTGTGCACTTGTCTACGGATAATCATACTACTGTTTCTCCTCTGTGTCCCTTTCTTCTCTACCTGTTTGCCCCGTCCGTGGCTTTGTTACTTGCTCGTCATCCACGCTTTCAAGGACATGTCCGGGCTAACTTGGTAACCACTCCGTGACCAGTCTCCTTGCTATTCAGCCCAACATCGGACCCGTCCCGCAATCGCCAACCCCAACGCATGACGACAGCTCCAGTTCAGCATCAACTCGCTGATAACTATATTTGCTGCTCCCGAGTCTCTTCGCTTCCGTCCTCCCCGCGCTGCTCAATATCCGACGTACTCCGAACAGTGTGTAACCCTCGTCTCTGCCATTCCGCCTCCTCTCCGAAACTCTGGCAGGAAACAAACGCTGCAGTCTCTCCTCTCAAGGAGGTCTGCTGAATAGGATGTTTGGTGGCGGCTCAAATTCCTCGGCCGCCAAATCCGACACCTCCCAGGCCACGGATTCGATCACCAAGTCCAACACCACTCCCGTCGATTTCAAACTTGCTCCTACCGATCTCAAAGCCGCTTTGCCCGCCCCTGACGGCGTCACTAAACCTCCAGACCAGGCTACCAGCGGCGAGAAGCGCAGTGGGAATGGCAGTCCTTCTGGTCGTCAGGGTTCCGATAACGGTGCCGCCGAGAAGAAGCGGAGGAGTAGTGGCGTGGGAAGCAAAGCGAGCAGCCTCATAGCAAGCGCGAAGAATACCCTCAACTTCCAGACGAGCCGGCAAAACAGCGACTCGACCGCACGCACTCCTCTTCAGAAGCTGGGGAAACAGGACCAAGCACTAGCTGTGCCGCAGGGTCAGCACAACAACTCGGCCGGCGAATCACTCCCGGGTCCGAGGTCGACATTTCGCGTTGGCGTATGGGAAGATAGAAATAGGAAGTGCCGACGCACCATGGAAGACACCCATGCCTTCTTGTACAACTTCTTGGCTACGCCCGCCCCTCTCCTGACTGGAGACTCCACGGAGAAGAATGCAAAGACCCGCAGCTCGCCAGAGGACATTGACGGCCAGATTGAGCGGACGTCGCAGGACATGATCGAGACCGACAATGGCTATTTCGCTATATTCGATGGGCATGCTGGCACTTTTGCTGCAGATTGGTGTGGCAAGAAGCTTCACTTGGTTCTCGAGGACATCATTCGTCGCAACCCGAACGCTCCTATACCGGAGCTTCTTGATCAGACCTTCACCAGTGTCGACGCGCAATTGGAAAAGCTGCCGCTGAAGAACAGCGGCTGCACTGCAGCCATCGCCGTTCTGCGTTGGGAGGACAGAGTCCCTAGTTCGAATTCTGCCACAGGTTCCCAGGCCATCGCCCCAGCTGCCGCGGTGGCCTCCAAAGCGTCAGACACATCGAAGCCCAAGGACAGTAAGTCTGAGGACAACGGCAGCACCATGGCCATCCCAGAGTCAACTCACTCAAGATTAAAAGGTACCGCGACACGGCAACGAGTCCTGTACACGGCCAATGTGGGCGATGCGCGAATCATTCTGTGCCGCGCTGGCAAAGCTCTGCGGCTTTCTTATGATCACAAAGGGAGCGACGAGAATGAAGGGAAACGTATCGCCAACGCGGGAGGGCTAATACTCAACAATCGTGTGAATGGAGTACTAGCGGTTACGAGAGCTCTGGGAGATACCTACATGAAGGAACTCGTCACTGGTCATCCGTACACGACAGAGACGGTCATTCAGCCCGAAGTAGACGAATTTATCATTATTGCTTGTGATGGAGTAAGTAGGCTCAGGTCTTTAATTCTATCCTTGTTGTTTTTATCCGGCGGCTAACCTGAATCATGAAGCTCTGGGACGTCTGTTCAGATCAGGAAGCCGTCGATCTCATCCGTGACAAAACCGATGCTGTGACC
Organism: Xylaria cubensis; assembly: GCA_022385715.1. Taxonomy (NCBI): domain Eukaryota; kingdom Fungi; phylum Ascomycota; class Sordariomycetes; order Xylariales; family Xylariaceae; genus Xylaria; species Xylaria cubensis. The sequence goes on along the minus strand of MU279152.1, from coordinate 28,454 downwards.
GCATCCAAACTCCTCGTTGACCACGCCCTTGCCCGTTTTAGCACAGACAACCTGTCATGTATGATCATCCGATTTGACAAGGCCGCCATGCTCGACCAGAACAACAGAGACAGACACATTGGCGTGGAAGGGGATAACACGGGCGAAAGTGGTAAGATCAGCGAGGCCGAGAAAATCGTGAGCTCGACCCGGCAGAAGATCGCCGAGGGCGATGCCCCAGCCGTGGGCGTCTCGGCGAGCAACAGCGGTCGCGGCCGTGATCCCACGCCTATTGAGGAGGCAGACACCTTCAAACCTACCGTTATCAAAGAGTCAGTCGAAGAAGAGCCGACCTCTGCCGTCGAAGAGCAGGAGGTGGATGCGCCTGAAGTCAGCGCCAAGGGGGTTAGGGATCGTGAGGCGGTTGCGGCTACGGCGGAAGATGGAACCGCTTAGGTTTGAAACACCTGCCTTTGTCTTGTCTTGTCATGTCTTGTCTTGTCTTGTCTTGCGCTAGAGCGAGAGCGAGAGAAACACAGTTTGTAGATTAAGAACAACTGACATGCGTGCGCGTTATGAAGTAGACGGGTTGAGACAAGACGAGATGGATGACAAATTATCTCCTGCTTGCAAGCCTTACATACATACCCAGAAGGTAGATAAGTAGGCGGGCGACAATGGCTTTGGCTTTTCGGTCTTAGGCTCACATGGTTATGGTGTTGTTACTTAGTTTCTTAGGTGGTGAAACATTGTAGGAAAGAAAGATGGCTGGCTGTATGGGATGTATGGCTGTGATTGGTTGGTTGGTTGGTTGGTTGGTTGGTTGGTTTGTTTTGTGCAACGGCGTTTTGCATTGACGAAATATCTATTTAATTTATCACATGGTTCTCTGGAGACTTGTTATTTGCTACGGCTTTAAGCATCCCAACCTAGACTGTTCTCTTTTTCTCCTGACCTTGAAGTAAGCATAGCTTTTCTTTTTGGATTATGTGGTCAATGTTCTCTGGTATGTAAGTACTTATAAAGATGGGTGGAAGTGAGGGTTAGTGCTCTCTCTGTCTAACTTCCTCCTCCTCCTCCTCCTCCTCCTCCTCCTCCTCCTCCTCCTCCTCTTCTTCTTCCTTTTCTTCTTCTTCCTTTTCTTCTCCTTCGTTTTTTAATTATTTCGTTTCCTCTCCGTTGTTTGGGTTGGTTCGGTTTTAACATAGACCAAACTCTTTACTTCGTTACTTTACGGTAATATTTATATCTTAAAAGTCGATGGTTAAAAGAGGAATAAAGAAAAAGTAAAGGAAAGAAAGTTATGTTAATTAAGATGGTAATGTTGTTAGTACGTTGTTCTTGTTAACACTTTAAAGTTTAACTATTAATGAATTCTTTTGAATTTTTTTTTATATTTACGTAGTAGATTCTTGTTCATAAATCATATGGTTAGCTAAGTAGTAGGCTTCACTTTTAAGAGGCGTGAAATATTCTTCCACGGACCTAAGAGATAGGACTACCTACCACCCGTAACCCTTCGGCCTAGAATTCTAATATAATGCATGCATGTATATATATAAGTAATCATATAGCAGCAAAGACTTGTACAAGGCCTTAGCCGCTTACTTAACCTTAGTAGCTACCCGTATGTTACCTACTTATATATGCCTGATCAAACAAATAAGACCGGCCATTTAAGAGTCGAGGAGCAAAAGCAAGGGTTCTTATTATAAAGACCTTGGATTTCATGGTTCCCTTGAAGCCCTGAATGATTATTGTAATTCTAAGTCTTTTTTCCAGCAATGCATAGGTGTGCTTAATGAAGCAGCCACGTATCACTTATATCATTTATAGCTAATGTTCGTGTTATTATTAAGCTTTGGTTTTTTCATGCTTAAAAAGTATATAACCTATGGCATTATGACCTAGACTTGTTGTTAATGCTTGTCCTTCTTACTTTTGTAAATAAGTATATAAGATAATCAGGGCCTTTACTTAGGAAGGCTTATGTTTCTTTTGGAGCATTTGACCAAATGAGGTGTTTATGACTGCTTGAATCACCAATCGGTAATGCGGGGAGGGGTTGAGACGGGAGCAGAACTTTGGAGGAGCTGGAGGGGGAGGGGAGGTCAAAGCGCCGGGTGCATGATCACGATACCAGGAATGGATTGGAAAACGGACAATACCTATTTCGTCTCCATGCAGCCAATAAATGTATGTGTCTAGGTATTGGTTGGTTTAAGCTGAGAAAAAGGAACATGGTATGTTTGTGCTTCTCTCTTTTAATCGATATGTTAATCCGCAATTGAGATAAGGAATGGATGGGTGGATGGACTTTGAAAGGTCTGCTTAAAATGATGACAGGCAAATGTCCGGATGCACAGCACGAACACATATACGAAGCATATTTCGATTTCAAGCATCGACCTGTGACAGCGCGATAAAGTGCCTTGCAGGTAATTATATGTAATGAACATACAAGTAACAATAAAAAAAAAAGGTCAATTGTCTACCGGGCCAATGACTAGATGTTTCAGCTACCTATGTACGGTATCTTAACGCTAGAACCCCACCTGCAGGTTTATGTAGCAGAGCTACCGGCATAGGTGTATTGTGTTTCATATGTTAAGTAAGTAGGTACCTGGTAGCAAGTAAGTAAGCTGTGCTAGAATTGACTTATGTGATGGGAATTCCGGGCTTGTGCATGCCTCTAACATGACAGGAAACAAGGGCAGCTGATGTAGGGCCGTGCTCATCACTTGCGTATACCCTTGTCTCCTGTTGTTTTGCTGGTACTTTGAATAAGATTTCGTAACGTTATCTCATTCCATTCTCGAGGTCCCGTCGTGTTAATTATTCTGATGCCAATAATTCGTACCCGGCTACAGTTAGACTACTGCAAAATACACACAGTAACAACCTGTCTAACCTCTTGTGAGCTACGGATCCAGCGTGGGAAATAGCCTCTAGCGTATCCCGAAATTCCGACCGGGGCTCCTCTCCACAAACCCCTATACCAATGTCCTATATGTACCCCTATCCTTAGTGCTGAGGCCCAGCCCCATAGCGGTACCTACAGCAGACCCCTGGCTTATCCGACCCACCACCCCATCGATCAAGAAGATCCCGCCTTTTTTTCATTTCGGCCGCAACACTTGCAGCATCGCAACACCCTCCCACGACAAGACGTCTGCACGGCACGGCATTGCTGCACTGCTGCATGATTGCACTTCAGTTGGGACACACAAGCTGCGTTGCATCCTCCTCCTCCTCCTCCTCCTCATCGACGCCGCAACACGCCCCATTTCCCCCAACTACGTCGCCGGCCAGTGCCGTTGCATCCAGCGAGCTCAGCACGTCGAAACGGTGCCGGCGCCAATGTCTCCCACCGACCGAGCACCCCTGAATTGCCTCTGCACCTGGATCGCAAACCAACCTGGACCTGTCCACGTCCATTGCCTTCACGAGAGCCCCTAGAGGCTCATCCTTTCTGCGCTTGTTTCCAGGAACCTGGCCTGATCCGATCCCATCGCTGTGGCTTAAGCAATCCTCTTGTAGTTATCGCTCCCGCGCCAATAACGGCCGACCCGTCCCAGTATGTCGTTGAATGGGCTCGACGACGTCAAGGTCAAGGAAGCCCACGACGGCGCCAATGCCGAACCCGCTGGATGGTAAGGGATCCTCCCATTCATTATCTCTTCCCGTTTCCTGGTATTGTTATTTTATCCCGGATGTCTGGTATATAGTAACAGAGATGGTATATGGGCGGGAGCCGTTCCCGTCCCTCTCGCTTGACCGTCTTTAGCCGCGGCTCATCCAAGAGTAACCTTTACCATTGAGCCATGAATAAAAAACACTGACCAACTACTCCTGGCATAGGTTCCTTCTCAAGTACGCAAGTCGCGATGAAATCGACATCCTCGACGCCGGGAATGGCGGCATCTCCGATATCCGTAGCGCCATTGCGAAGTACGAGGAGCCCTCACCCCTCTATGGTTTCCTGCGATATAGGCGGAGGAGCGTGATTATAAAATACATACCTGAGGACTGCTCGAGGCTCGTGCAAGGTATGTGATCTGAGTACCTGGCAACGAGAGGCCGCATGGTCTCGGAGATAAAACGCCTCGCAACAACTCTGTGGGAGAATCCAGCTAACAAATATCGTGTCTACTTCTCCAGCTCGTGCAGCAGTCCACTTCACCGCAATCTGCGACCAATTCGTCCATAATGCAACCTTTGAGATTAGCGATGCCAAGGAGCTGAAGGATAGCAAGCTTTCGGCCGCGTGCTCTCTCCATACCGCTTCGGGGTCTTCGTCCTCATCGACAAGTTCATTGCGTAGACGGAGGCTGAATGAGATTGCTGAAGAAGAGGAGGAGGAAGAGAGAGAGAGAAAGCGAAAGTCGGCGGTGAAGGAAGAGGAACGCCAAACTTCATCCGTCTACTCAGATCACTCCGCTCTGCCTCCGTCGCCTGAGCCGCCCGTTGTTCTGGACCGCCAGCAGATGACTGAGCCGCTCGACACCGCCTTTGCTGCTTCCACCAGGAATGTTCCAGATTTTACCGGAGCGCACGCGCCCTCGTCACCTACCATATCTGATTTCGACCGCCGTTTGTCTTCGCAGTCGGCTCGCCATGAAGTATATAGCTCTACATCCTATACCCAGGGGAGGAAAGTCAAGCTTGGTCCAAGACCATCAGTAGATGCCCACAAGAGGCCCTCGACCGCGGAAAACTTTCGGCCCATCGCCGCACTCCCCGCAGGATTCAAGTTCTTTAAGGGATCAAAGAAGAGTAAGTCGCAAGAGCAAGGACAAAGTGAGCAGGTGGACTACCTAACTCCAGCGACCCCCACAGCGCCTAGACCGCCGTCACCATCCGTTGATGATCAGCTTCCACAACGGCCCGTCACCAGCTCCGGAGCTTCTATCAAGTCGATGACAACCTCAATGGCACCAGCACGCGAAGGGAAGATAACGCCGGAAAAGGCTCGCCTTATGAAGGCTATGAAACTGAGGGAGAAGAGGCTGCAGGATGCAAAGTTGGAGCATGCATCGCCAACTAAAGAGAACTTTTCTGCTGGCAGCACCGGTCTCACTACCTCAGACGCTAGTGGCGCTATTGGCCCACCCGTTTCTCCGACAACAAGATCCGATACACAATCTAGGGATGTCGCCTTGGACTCACACCCCTCCTCACCTGGCGCTGCCTCCTCTACAGGCATTGGTGACTCCACCAAGGCCTCTTCCCTGTCCGATTTGACGGATGAAACTATACAAGCTTCTAAGGACCCTGCGGAAGGCGTTGATGAGGGAGTCAAAGAGGATACAAACAGTATGAAAGGATCAAGCCTACAGAGGAACACCCCGCTACAGAACAACACAGCGACAACGGATACGTCACAGCCAGGAACCACTGTAAACAATGTCTCGGGTGAAAGGTTTACAAGAGATGCTGAGGAATTTGCTCAAATTCCAAGGCGCAATCCAGACGTTTCACAACCCACGGAGCCCATGACGAGCGATAGTCTCGATAAAGCGATGATCCAGGAACCGTCCACTACACCAACAACACCGAGTCTTAAATCGAAGTTCTCTAGGCAGGACATCGATGTTCCTACGGACTCTTCTCTTCCCGCTCTTGCTAAGACCGCTCCCACCCCTTCATCGGCCGATTCTCACTATACGAAACCTAGACCCGAAATTTTGTTGGCGTCTCCGCCGAAGCCCTCAAGACACAGGGTTGCTGTTGAGCCAATACTGACTGATTTGCCGGCTAAAACTGCCGCCCAAGTCGAACCCTCCGATCCCTTGGATGACGATGCTTTGATGGATGAGTTGCAAACCGCTACTGTACAAGAAGCAAAGCCTATCCTCGTTTCCAAGTCTCCCATCACTCCCGTTTTCCCAAATTCGGGCAGCCCACCGAGAAAGGACGCGCGTTTACCGCGTGCTGCGTCCAATCCCATGCGAAGTTCTCTTCTAATGCCTGTGGATATGTCCCAGGCCACTACTCCTAGGAGTGTATCGTCAGGCGGTGCTGCCACTTCGAACAGCCTTACTCGCAATCCATCCAATGCCAGTGTACAGTCTAAGAAAAGCAACGTGGGGTCAAGCATTTCGCAGCGCATTAAGGCTTTGGAGGCGCTATCCGGTCACACAACTGAAGATCGGCCCAGATCTACGGCGCCGTCGTCTACCTTCTTCACCGTCCGTAAGCAAAGCGCAAGGGAGCCATCCAAACCACACTCGGTCGTGGATCGTGCGGGGTCACTCACACGCCAACCGCCTACGCCTGAAGACTCGCAAGAGCCCGTACCTGAGGCGTCTAGTTCAAATCGGGAGAGGTCCGGCTCAGTAGCTAGTAGACTGTCTATGTTTGAAGGACAAAACACATCTCGTGGACGGCCCGAGTCAATCCAAGTTACGGCTCGTATTATCCGCGGTGCAACCTCACCATTTAGCAACTTGACAAACATGTCTAGGAAGCCTGGTGATGGTGCGACTACAGAGTTCAGACAATCTACATTGCTCGTAGATATCCACAGGGCACAATCCATGACTAGCAAAGCTCCAACGGAACGACCTCCTGTCGCTGACCGTCCAAAGACAAGTGTTTCGGAGATACAAGAACAGGAGTCCACCGCTGCGACTGTTAACAAGCAAGCCAAGCGACGATCGTCTATGAGTCTAATGAAAAACTTCATCAAGGAGCACACACCTCTGAGCAACAAGTCAACCGAGAACGTGGCAGCCACATCCCCCGGAACCGCGCCACTTAAATCCCCCAGCCGTCCACCGTCGGTCCATCAAACGTCCACCAGCTTCGTACGACGACTATCTACTTCAAGTCGTCGATCCTCTTTCAACAACGAGGGAGACAGTGCCTCCACGCCAGGCGCTACAAGATCCTCGTCCCGTATCAGCGACAGCGGCTCCGCTGAGGATGACAAATCCTTGAGTGATAAGAAAGCAAAGAACCGTACATCACGGTTTATGCGCCGATTGTCAAACTCGTTTGGCGGGGCCCGCAAAGCCGGTAGCGCGAGCATCTCGCCGACTGTGGCCGAGGAGGAGGCGGACCAGCTGGAGAAGACTGCTCCCCTCGCAAAGCAGCCAGTGTCGTCGCCTACAATTGTAGCGTTCATGGGCGACGTCAACGTCCAGTTTCCCGACAACCTACTTTGGAAGCGCCGCAGCATGTGCCTCGATGCGCAAGGCTTCCTTTTCCTCAGCACTGTACAGGGCAGTGCGAAGAAGGTGAAAGACAACGCCAGCACCAAGCGCTTCCACCTCGGCGACTTCCGCAAGCCATACATTCCCGATGTTGAAATCCAGGAGTTGCCTAATAGTGTCGTATTGGATTTTGTCGAGGGTTCCAGCCTCCAGGTCGCCTGCGGCGATCGTGCAGAGCAGCAAAACATCCTACAAAGTGGGTCTCGGTGTATTTCCGTTTGATCGGCGTGCAGCTAACATAGCGAACAGTTCTTCAAGAGGCACACCAAAGCCACGCCAACTAAGCATACCCCTGGTTTTTACGAATTAGACCACTTCATCTCCATTCCTCATTCATGACAGATACCCCCGCCACACGGTTTTTTTATCAACCCCCCCTCGAAATTCATTCACGACGGTCGTACTCCATTCTCATTTGTGTTACCCGACATCGTCCACCTCCAAATTATTCTTCTCTGCCGGGGGCGAGACCAAGACACGCCCTATTTTGGTGATGATGAACCTATCTGCTTGACAGCATGTAATTTTTCTTCCTTCTTGATACCCGTCACGGGTTAACCTCTTTTTGATTCATGTGATACCACCCCTAACCCGGTCTCGCGACTTTGTGATCTTATACGGCAATGGTGATGGCTACCGACCGACCAACCTGCCTCATTTTCATGGGTGGAGAAGGAAACTGGATGGCTCCTCCCCCCCTTCGGCGCGGAAGTGTATGTAAAAGAACAAGCGATCTGGGAAAGGAAGAGCAGAACATTCTGTATATAATTGAATAATGGATGTCAAATTGTCGCAATACCTGGGTACACACACACCTAATTGGCGGGTCTAGTTGGTAGATCGACGATAGTGTCCGAGTAAGTAGGTACCTACTTTGTGTTGTAGGTGGTGCTACGTGTAACTACCAGGTACCGCCACCCACACATACCAATTGCATAAGCTGCACAGTCAGTATTATATAGGCCAGGGCCGCCAAACCACATTCAACGCTGGCTGTCCATCTAACTCCAGTTATGGAAACGTTAATCCGTCAATCTAGCTATTATATGGGTATTTAATTTCTGGAAAGTGTTTTTGTAGGGGCGGAGAGAGAGAGAGAGAGTGTGTGAGAGTGAGTGTGTGTGTGTGTGTGTGTGTGTGTGTGTGTGTGTGTGCATGAGCACAATACCATAATAGTAATTGTTAAGGCTACCTACCCTATGACAACCAATCACTTATACAAAGAGGCCTTTTATCCACGAGAAAGAATGAGGCGAAAGAGAAAAGTCTAGTAACACGAGGGAAGAAGAATAAATGTTTTGTTAAGAGTTTAGCTAAGTCAAGACAAGGCGCATTGTGTGACTTGGATGCGTCAAGGCCTGAGCCGTTGCAGGGTTATTTTAGGTTTTTGGGTATTTATTTCAGGTACCTGGCCCCCCTTTCACCCTTTAGGTTGCCCGTTCTGCGAACTTTGGACAACTTCCAATTTAATTGCCAAACAAGTCACGTAGGTATAGATTATTTCTCTGTGAAGCGTGCCTGACAACTTCCTTCTCCGTCATCCATCCGTCTTTTCACCATCTCAAAACTATTTCGGTTGGTAAAACCTGTCAAAACCGAACCGAACCGAACCGAACCCAATCTATCCAGCATCCAGGGTAATCAATCGACCTGCCTTAACCGTGCATGCTACCTAACTAAGTACCTACCTAACTTACAGTACTTACATGCACCCCGCTGTGAGCGACTAGGTACCTATTTCCATCTCATTACGTCAAGCAGCAGCGGCGAAAGCGAAAGAAACAAACCCACGACAATTCATCGCCATCGCCATCGCCATCGCCATCGCATCGCGTCAATCTGCACTTCTACTTCTTTACTAAGCTCATCTACCTGACTCGTTCAATTGGAGGGGACCCAGATTTACCCGCATCTCGTCTAAGCAAGAGTGTCAGCTAAACGAGCGAGCGCCGCCATGGACGCGAAGATGTGCGCAGCGTCGCGGGCGTTGATGGATTGGGACATGGCGTCGTACCGCGAGACACACGATGAGAGACTATCGTCATCGTCGTCCTTACAGCAGCATTCACATTATTCGCAATCAGACGAATCACAGCCGCATGTGCACTCCTCCTCTTCCTCGCCCTCGTCCTCCTCCGAGAGTGAGTCATATCCGCTATCCCGGTGTTCCTCCATCTCATCGCTGTCGTCGGCCTATTCGGACAGCGACACCTCCGACACGGAAGATTGTGGCGACAATGCGCATTTTCTCATCAGTATTTTAAAGAAGCCGCGGCTTCGTCGGGGCACCAAGCAGCAGCAGCAGCAGCAGCAGCAACAGCAACGACAGGGTTGTGAGAGGCAGATGAGTCATCATCAGCACAACTACCACAACAACACTAATCATAGCGGAAACAACAACAAAGGTAATAATAGCTATGCCGGCAACAACGCAGATGAATTGAAAGAAGAGTATGTAACAGAGAACGAAGATGACGGCGATGAGTGGCAGGACTTGGACGACGATGAGAGCGAGTGCGAGATCGTCTTCGAGCGCAACGTCGCCTTCGACGACCCGCTGGCCACGGACATCATCACAGGTGTCCCGGTGACGCCGTCGTCGCGCTCGCGGGTCGAGTGGACGGCGCTGAAGGCGAGGGAGCGCCTGGAACGGAGACTGGGGTTTCTGGGGGGTTTTGAAGAGGAAGAAGAAGAAGGAGATGACAACATGTCTCCTAAAGGCATACTCGAGGAAAGACACGAAGAAGACCTCGATGGTGAAGCGAAGGAGAGGAAAAGAGGGACAGAGACGAGGGGAATACCAGATGACGTTGATGACGATGATGATGATGATGACATAGAGGCCTATGTCCTCAACATCACCGAGGCCGCCATACAGTTCGTGGAGCTGGAAAGAATACAGCGAACGATGAGCATGAGGGGGGAATGAGGATGAGGATAGTGAGAAGAACCAGTGAAAATAAGAAGAAGTGATCGATCGGGGAGCACTAGGAAGGACAAAGACTCTACCGACGTCTTGGGACAGACAGACAGACAGACAGACAGACAGACAGCGATCGAAAACATAACCTACCTATCTAGCATATTTAAGTCCTTCTCTTGCATAAGATACTTTGCATAGATACTTTGCACAGGCAACTTTTCTCGAAATGAAGAACTACAAACAACATAAGAATAAGTTCTTGTTATGAATTCTCTTGTAGTTGAAGCATTATAGTTCGCGAGCGAGACACATCAAGGTGTGCAAAACAGGTCGTCCATGCCAATTGATAATGAATGAAGTGAGGCAAGCATTTACTGTATTTTGCCATGTGCAATCCAACAAGCATTAACCATATCATGAAGCAATCTATGGCTATTACAAGACATATAAATACTGCTCGAGTAGACCATCTTCTTCCTTTCGTACGATCCCATTTCTATGAACTATGATCTGTCGATCGGTCGGTCAAATCCGAGAATGAGATGTGAAATCAGAACTGCGCCCACGCATACTTCAAGCCCTCCCAAATCTCAATCCCGCTAGGCAAGATCTGGTCCGGCGGCAGCACGAAACCATATTGCGTGTCCCTGAGCTCGATGCCCCAGCCGAACTGGGCCTTGCCGACGTCTGTCAAATAATCCCGGCCATTCCCGCTCGATTGATACAAGACCACTGCGCAAACAAACAAAACATTTGATGTCAGCAATTGCCATTCATTCATCTTGGTTGGGCATCCGTCCGTAAGGTTTTGCAAATAAAAATTCTCTTCCTTTAGCTGGAGGAAGAAGAAAACCTAGGAAGTAAAACAGGGACGACGGAGGGAGAAAAAAAAGAAAAAAAAAGAAAAAAAAAAGAGAGAGAGAGATTGAACTCACAACAACCCGGCCCATGGTCAAAAGTAGTATTATACGGCTTGGCAATAGCAGCCGCGATGCCGGCAGCCAGCGCCTCCTGCTCCTCGATATTGGCCGGGAAGGCCGTGCACGTGTATCCATAAGACAGGAGGATGACCTGCGCATAGCTGTGCCAGTCGACGTAGAGCTTGATGCCGTGGCGATCCCGCAGCGAGTCGGCGTAGGCGGCGAGGGCGGCCGTCTCGGGGGTGTCGTGGGGCGCGAAGCCGCTGAAGGTCTCGGACGACGGGTTCGGCGAGGACCCGTCACCGCCCCAGCCCACGGCCCAGTTCCGGTTGATGTCTGTGCCTATGGCTGTCGTGTTGGCGCGGACTTGCCGGTTCTTGCGCCATAGACGGTCCGTCGTCTGTGTGTATACGAAGCCTGGAAGTTGGTGTCGCGTTAGTTGGGGGGGGGGGTTGGCTGTGAGTGAGTGGCTTGACCCTTTTCTGTGCTTCCGCCCTGATTTGTTGAGATGAGGTGGGAGAGATATAGATAGATAGATAATAGTAGTAGTAGTAGTAGAAGTAGTAGTAGCCGCAATCACGTACCATCTGGGTTGACGACTGGCAAGACATAGAAGTCGTAGTTGTCCAGGACCTTCTGGACTAATGTATCGTTCTTATAGCCAGTGACGAGTTGGTAAAGGATATACTCGACAACCTAGGCAAGGCGAAGGAACATCTGAGATTAGCGGCGTGAAAAACGTCTCGTATTAAAAACCCACATCAAGTTGATGAATTCAGAACTACTCACAACCGAGGTAATCCACTCGCGCGCATGCACGTTCCCGTTGAAGAAAATCGCCGGCTTCGAACCCTTCCCGCCCTTACCCCATAGATGGATCCCTTGTATCGGCCGTCCCTCAAACGAGGTGCCGGCAACGATGAGCTCCGAGTTATTCGGCAGCGCAGCCTGAAGACCGGCCCAGTACTGCACGTGGTCGGCGTAGGGGTGATAGGCGTCGAACCACTCCAGTCCAGGCAGGGCTCCTCCTCCTCCCGCCTTGTACTTGTAGGAGGCCCTGACGCTTCCGCCGGTGGTGCTCTCGGCGGCCAAGTCGGCGCCCAGGTCGTGGCTCAGGATCTCGCGGGACCCGCCGCCGAATCGCGATGAGGTCGCCGCCGCCGCCTCGAAAGATGCGATGTCGTCTGGCGCGACGGCCAGATCTACCGCCCACCACCCCTCGCCCGCGCGGCGTCGCTGCAGCTCGATGCCACCTAGCGAGGCCTCCTCCTCGGTGACGGCTCCTCCAATCGAGGGAATGGAGACGCGGTAGACTTTGTATCCGTCGTAGCTCACTTTCGCGGGGTGCGAGACGGGACTAGCTTCCACCACGCCCAGCGCCGGGATGGCGAGGAGGAGAGCGCCGATCTTCATATCTATCTATCTATCTATCGAGTAGTAGATCACGTCCAAAATAGTTCGAGGTGTCTAAGGCTTTCTCTCTGATTTCTCGCTCGCTAGGTTTGGGAAAGTCCGCTCCCAGAGCGTTTTCTTAATTATACATATATATATACCCATTGTGACAATAACCGACCCTACTTTTCTCGGTGTAGTAATGCCATGGTCGGGATAATGACGAAATGCGAACCGAGGCCATTCGCCATCGACAAACGGTCTTGGCTCCTTCCCGAAACTGCAGTCCACATCGTGATGAGGTGACTGCGTCGCAGGATCCCGACATTGCGAGTTCGATTCGCCTTTTCCCTTCCCCGCACGGGATGTAACAACTGGTAAGGTAATTAATTACCTCAGCATACAATGAACTTACCTATTTGATATATTGGGTATCTCGCCATCTTAATATTATCTGAACCCATCTTCTGGTACAACATTGGGAATTGGGGATCTCTAAGTTTGGTGCCGTCATCCAGCAGTGGGGCAAAAACCATATCGTCTCGTTGCTTCAACGCGAGCTCCTTAGTAACTCGCAAGAGAGAGGTCGTTGGAGATCTTACTTAATATGATGTAAAATAAACCCCGATCGTCTCGTAATCTATGTTAGCTCACTCACTACAGCACGTCTTGATATTATAAAATGCTAACGTTAAAGTAAAGCGTCCGCGTTATTTATCCTTTTAAATATAACATTTTTATAATATTAAAGGTTATTAATAATCAGCTTTTAAATTAATAATAAAATAATAAAAAATAAATAAATATATTTTATAATGTTTTATAAATTTATTAAATAAATAATATTTATGAAGGGTTATAGCTAAGCGGCGGAGTGAACTTACTGTGTATTAAAATACGTAGGGAGTAGAAAAGCGACTGCGAACGTAAAAACTATACGAGGCGATCGTAAGGAATCTTAACTGCTCGCCTGTGAGCCCCGGACCGATTGCAGCGGTCGAGCAGTAAAAAGCGTCGAAAGGGGATACCCAGTTAACCTTATTTAGCATGCCCATTTCTCAAGCAAAATAAGTATCTATTCAAGTAACAATCTTGTATTTGCCTCCCTTTTTGGTCCTTTGTTTAACCCATAGTATAACACTCGCGACATGCGTGTAATTTGGGTCCCCACGAAGCGATACAGGTTCTGGCGCCGTAATGTCGATGGCGAGGATCGTGTGAAGAGAATGCATGTTCGTAAAATACTGGAGCACCTTGCTTTATAGCTCTGCAATGGTCTCGCCATAGGAAACCTCGATCAAAAAAGGAACACGTGTCACTTCTGGCTCGATGTATGAAAACTGGCCATCCGGGTGCTGCGCCCTTAAAGGCCGACGGTTTGATTATCTCTCTGTGGCTCCTGAGCTGGGGATATGCGGCCGCAAGACACAATAACTAAGAACTAACAACCAACAATAATAATTAACAACTACAACAACTAATAACCGCAACGACTAATAACAACGAACATAACAATCAGAACAACCAACAATTCATAACCTGTGATAGAGCGTCCCACTTATTGGGAGCGCTTCTTACTTGGGCTGAAGGGCACAATGGGACGCAAGCGCGCCAGCCATGTTGGGAAGCTCACGATAAGTGAGCTTGCCAACGCATCTGGTGGGACTCCGTGGAGGCGAGTGTCCGAAACCGCTCTGTATGCCCGCGCACACACGAATATCTAAGCCGCAGAAATTCTAGAGTAAAGTAGATAGAACAATACGATCACTTCACTTGCTCTGGTAAGCTCACTTGTGTAAGCGCTGGTTCGATTCCATACTGCTAGACTACTCCGTCAGATAACCACAATAACCAATACGTAACATTGCCAACGATGAAGTTCACGCCCGTAGGAACGCTCGACGTATAGCTGAGATGAGCGATGGTGATAATCAGGGCGCATACCAGAGCCAGCGGAGTATAGAAAAACAAAAGTGTACGAAAGCATACGTATATTGCGAGCGAGGCTTCCTTTGGAGTATAGATTGCTTGTACGTCTCTAATTACAGGTTGGGCTCAGAGGAGCAATGAGCACTTGTAAGTGCGTTCGCATACAAATTTGTATGGCAAGCTGCTCTTCAAAGCCTCACCGAGAACACCAATGAGACAGGGCCAGGGGCTCCAGTGGCCATAGGCCACTAGAAACAACAAAAAAACAAAACAGCAGCACTGAAATTCGACGGGATAGGTACAGACGAGATAGGTACAGACGAGATAAGTCCGGACGGGTGACAAGCGGCCAGGAACAGGGGCTAATCAAAGGCACAAGGTTCGTATACTGGTTCCGCCCGCTGCATTTCGGTTCGGTCAACGCTCTCGCCCCTTTGTAACATTTGTACAAGGCCCGTATACAAGATGCTGACTGCCTGGTCCTGGTCCGGCGAACCATCCCGGTGCTGGAGCGGTAGAAAATGTTTAAAAGGGATGAATAGGGCACCTGGGCTAATACGACCATCTGTCCAACAAAATTGCGTATCCAATATAGTGTCGATCTTATTCTGTCTACCAGGAATCCTTCTAATGGTCCAAAGTATCGCACGCGCAGCATGGGTATAACCAGGCTGATACCGACGTTCTATAGGCTGTGGCGCTGTAATATCGATGCAAAGTATCGTTTGAACATCCCGCAGATATCCGAAATATTGTTGAACCTTTCGTCGTAAGTCGTTCAGATGCTGCGCATAAGAGACCTCAATAAGGAATGGTACTTGTTCACCATTTGGCCCATAACGAAACTGGCCATCTGGTGACAGATAACCAACACAAGGAATCCTACCAGTATAGGCATTATAAAGTTCTTGCCTATAACTCAAAAGTGCGGGATATGTGACTGCAAGACGGTCAAGCTCCCCATTGATCGCCTTGGCTAAGTCTCCTGCCATTATTGAATGTATACTTGTTTTAGGCAGAATGCGTAGTGTGAGAGTATCAATGATCCACTCGTATCGAAGGTTCTCGTCAAAATATTCTAGTAGGTTGTGATCTTCCAGCTGCTGGCGTAGCTCCAGAAATGATTTCTTGTTTAGACGAAACGATGGATCAGATGACACGGGACCGTAACGATTATGAAAGAGGTCTGCTATAGCCTTGTATGCTTGTTGCACCTCACTGTTGTCGTCAGTGGGCGCGGACGGGGGAGGTCCAGGCAAGGTAGGCTCAGACGCGATATGTGTGGACAAGAAAGGGTCAGGGAGGATGGACCCGGACAAGAAAGGCTGAGCAGACGAAGAAGGCTTAGGCTCAGACGAAGGAATAAGGGGAGGGGAGCTGCTCGGAGGTGGTGATGGTGGGCTGCCTTGAGGCGGGCTGCTCCAGAGGCATGGCTCGCTGCTGTCGTTTAAGGATTCCTTCTTGGGTGTTGATACGTGCGACGGTGAGGAGGCCATGATGAATAACGGGGAGGGAAAAAATAAGAGAGATGAAATGGATAAATGGGCTGTAGGGTGTGTTGGGCCAAAGGCTCCAAAACAGTTGGGGTGGCCGACAGTGATTGTACGGTCCGTGATTTCAGTCCGTGATTTAACAGTTAGTGATTTTATAGTACCTGCAATGAGCCAACAGTACTGATCGAACATCGACGAGAGAGTTCCTTGCAAGCCTCTTCAGCTTCATGCACAAATGGGCGGTTCTAACTATATGTTTTATATCTCAGCAAAAAGGCTAGGGTTGGCAAGGTCGGGCACCTAGCATCCGCTTGTGAATTCTCGCAAGCAGATGCACACGTAATTTAAAAATGGCTCTGTCTCACGTCGATGTGGCTGCTGCCTAGATTCTGGCTCAGCTGGCTCGATGATTTCCCGATTGAGAATTCTCGCAACGTATGTCGCTAGCTAATTTCCCGACGTAATTCAAAAATGGCTGTCTCAAAATATCGCTGACTGGTGTAGTGTGTCGATCACTAAAATGCTGTCCCACGTCGGTGTGGCGGATGTATGCCAATGGAGAGCCCAAGGTCGATAGCTATGCATCTCATGTCTCAGCGATACTTTGTTCAAGTCACTTGATCTACAATTGTTGGGGCTTGATGTTAGCAGATTGCAAGATGTTGGACTTGATTGGGCGGACTATTGCTGGCGGACTTTTGCTGCTGACCTGACTGCTGGCGATGAGTCACTGCGATACGTGATTACTTTTTCGGTCAAGGTACGTTCTTCCGTTCTGAGTTGTTGAGGGACTTTTTGGTGGTCGTGTAAGGGATAAAAAGAAGGTATTATGTTGTGAAAGGTAGGGACCAGCAGAGCCTCCCTGCCAGGCGACTGACAATGAGACCCTTCCAAGTTCTTACATTAGATAGTTTGATCGAAAGAGTGGAGAAAGGCAGAGCCGCCCTGCACGACATACCTAGCAACCCCAGTCGGCTGTGCAACCGTCTTGACGCGGGCCCCATTCCCCGCATCGTCCCGGACCCGGGGATCACTACCGGCTGCACAGGATCTTGCCTTTGATTGGTTGGACTCTTAATTGCACAGGATCTCGACTGGCATGCCGGAGATCGGGTCAGGCAAGGTCGATTCGGGAACTATCTCAGTCACCTCGGTCACCTCGACCACACCTTTATGTCGGCTACCCTTTTTGTCGGCCACACCTGTGGCAACTATTTCGGCCACCCTCTCTTTATATATATCATGTTGCGTTACATTTTGCGGTTTAGATACGTGAGATTTGCCTTCGTACGGGAAATGTATGACCGAAATAGCTAGAGAGTGGCAGACATAGGTGGTTGGCTGCGTAATGTTACCTGGACCGTCGTGACTATAATATTACCCTAAGACCGTATTGTTACCCTGAGACAAATTATTACAGACCGTACATGACTGACCCGGTGCCTGTTACCTAAATGTGACCAACATGTACCTCCTGCGAAGAACTATCTCGTCTTCCAGTGTAATAGTCACAAAGCAACAAGAAGACAAGAACCTAGAACGGGGCCGACTGCCGAAAAAGGGTCGGAAGGTACAAGTTGTCAAGCCAGGAGGTTGCTTGCTATTTGGATCCGAGGAGATCCGAGATACAAGACTACGAGATTAGAACGGTTGAACCAAGATCTACTACGAGATTAGGAGATAGATCCATGCAAACAGGAAACCCATTCTGGTGGATACACGCGTGGTCGTCCGGCTGAACATGTCGTGTCAGTCTACGTACCAGGGCACGACATATGCCGTGCAACCACATGATTTGACCGAGAGCCAGCGTGACACTGGTTATTCATGAGCGTCACCCTCGAAGAAAATGTGCCAATAGTGCTGGCACCGGTCATTCAGGCGGTGAATCACCGAATAGTATGATAGGCTGTCGACGTTGGATCATCACATGTTTCAACGTTAGTTCGACCTTTATTGTTCTGTCTCCCTCCATGGCCGATCTATCAAGTCGGGCTCAAACGTTGGGCTGAAGTCAGGTTCAGATGACGCAAAACGTGTGATCTTGCCTTGGTGATCTACTTGCTTCCAGCCAGCCACAGTGACCTGCTTACCGATCTACTGATCTACTTATTGATCTACTCACCGATTGATCCACCTACTGATCTATTACCTTGGCGATCTACTTGCTTCCAGCAGCCACCTGTTACTAGGTACATAGAAGTGGTATGGGAAATAGGCTGGCTGCTTGTATGGTGCGTGCAACCTTTCACCTCGCGTGGTTCCGGAGATTCTAACTCGCTAGATATTCGCCAGATATTCTTGCTTGCTCTAGTTTTGCATGTGTTCACGCTGTCATGGTTTATGCATATGTTCACACGTGATGGAACAAAATCTCGAGACGTCAGGGACTAAGGACGCAGGAGGCTAGTAGGGTCTCCTAAGTGGAGATATAACAGATATTTGGCTATATAAAGGTCTGAGGCTCCCCCAGTTAGTTGGGAGAGACTCAGGAATCAATAATATTGAGCCCTTACCCCTATCTTCTACCTAGCTGCGACCTACTAGTAGCTTGACTTCACTCTAGATACAACCAATATCCTGACACGAGAGTTCTCGCATTAACCGTCCACCACTCGACTACTACTACAACTACTACTATTTGATCACCACTTGATCACTACTACTTAACATTTCTTCATTATTACTACTTGATTGTTATTTGACCACTACTTAACCACTATCTGATTACCACTACCTGACTATCACTTGACTACACTATTCGATCACCACTTGATCACAACTTAACCTCGACTACCACCACCACCCGACTACACTACCCAACCACTATCACTCGACCACAGCACTCGACCATACAACTCGACCATCACCACTTTATCACAACCGACACTCGGTCACAGAACAACTTATAGGTACGGACGTATATAAAATGACGATGTAAGAGAGATGGTTTCTTTCATCTATATTCGCGATTTCTAGCCAGTTTTCTGCAAACCCCTATACAAATGGATGTCATATAGGGACATAAAGTACAGGACACAGTACATGTCCTACAGATTACATTCAGATTTGCAGATCAACATGTGAGTTTAATCGCCTCAGAAATCATTGAGTGCAGGATTGTAGTTCGATGGCATGGCACTCGACGTAATGGCACAATAGGACCCATTTCTCACACGTCTTGGAGGTGTCGCCTGTCTGTAGCTGTTGTTCACTTATCCACCTCCTTCCTGATCGCCTATGTCACCTGTCGTGCATTTACATACGTACTTCATTCACTGCCTCGCCATCAGTATCTCGAATACAATGCTCCCCATGCAGTCGAAATGGATTGCTACAGCGCCCTGTCATATCTTGTCACGAAACATACACCACAACACCTCCAGATCGATAGGTCGAGTGATTTGAACCGTCTGCAGCTCGACATACCGTCCATAAGTATGTACCCTATGATAACCGTGACCGTATGTTCGTACCCGTGATAAGTACGGCAAGCTGTCTCAATAATGGAAAACTCTGCCGGCGAAGCTCCAGTTTATTACGTAGTATAAAATCAAGGTGCTAGAGCGGTTAGATTAGACCTACATTACATAAAATGGTCCCAGACACATTCACACATCCGGAGGGGCTCCGCCCGGGAGGGTTGGTCCTCTGGGTACTCGGCCGCCGTCCCTCGCGGTCCAACCCTCGCCCCAGCCGGCCCTTTCGTAACGCTTGTCTTTGACCGTGTTGGCTGTATTAGCCTATGTGGACCGTAGGATCGTTGCAGAGGACTTTTATACCTTTTGGGGTCGCCGTTAGAACTTCTCGAGCTTTGCTACACTGAAAGGTGAAGCTTTCCAATAACGTCCTGTCCGTCTGGATGACGCACAATTTGTCAGAATTAACCACTGCGGCAAAAGGAAGTTATAAAGGCCCCCTTATAAAGCTATATATTTAACACAATTAGCCATAGTTTACGCTAAAGCTTATGATTAAACTAAAGAAACAAGTTATTAAAGTAAAGGATTAATAAACATCTACTACCTAGATGATTATAATAATAATGCGGGGTAAGGCTTAAGTAGGAAATAAAACACTAGTAATTAAAACGCAACAATTTAATAATATATTATTTAAGTTTTATTAGTAAATTAACTATAGCTAAAATAAAGCATATAAGTAGCACTACCACTTATAAAGCTATATACGTAATTAACCAGCCCTACTTGGCCTTTTATTTATAATAAAAAGCTAGCGCAGTTTTTGCTTTATTTATATATTTTTAGTAAAAATATATATATATTAGCCTATAAATTTAACAATTTTTTAAATTCTTATTTATTTTAAATAAGCAATAACGATTATTAAAATCGTTTAATAATATTATTTTTAAAAATAATAACAACATAAAAAAAAAGTATAAATTTAAAAATCGATTTTAGTATTAATTAATTTATAATTAACTTAATTAGTTTATAAAAAACTTAAATAGTTAAATATTGTTATAGTTTATTTTAATTAAAGTTATATAAAAAATAGTTTAAATAATTAAATTAAATAATATAATAGTTTAATAATAGCTTATTAAAAAAAGTCGGAAATATTATAAAAAAAGCTATAGCTTTAAATAAAAAGCATATAACTAGTTCTTATTAATAATAAGCTATAGCTACTTAAAACGGATATTAATTTATAAACGTCCTTTTATTTTATATTAATATAATAAAAAGTTTAAATAGCTATTGCTATTGCTTTAATAATAGCTATATGTTTAAAAAAATTAAACAAAGTTTAAAATATTAGTCCTACTTATTTCTGCTGCTATTATTTAAGTTAGTTTAAAATAATTGCTAAGTTTTATTATATTTAATTTAATATACTTAGTTAAATTATTAACTTATAATTAACTTTAATTAAATCTTTATAGTTTATTTTAATATTATTTTATATTAATTATAGTTATTATTAATATATGTTTTAAAACAATAATTAATTAATAATTTTTAATTAGTTTATAAATACTTATAAAAGTTTATTTATAACTTTTTTTTTATATAAGTTAATAAAAAGATTTTAATAAATAGGATTTTTTATAAAATTTATATAAAAAATTAAAAAAATAATAATTATAATTAACTAAATTTAACTATAGTTTTATAATAAAATATAAATTAATGCTTTTCTGTTAATAAATTATAAAACATATAAAGCTATAATATTATAAAAATATAAAATAGCTTTTTATTTATATATATATTTATATAAATAACTTTTATTAATTTATTTTTAAAAATTATATTATAAGATTTTATTATATATGCTTTTTATAATTTTATTTAGCAGATTTAAATATTAATTAACTATTATAAAAATCTCCTTTATAATATTTTTTATTTTATTAATCTTATTACTTTTTAAATAAAACTAATAATAATTAATTATTTTATTTTAATTAAAATTAATATTTATTATTATTTAATTAAATCGAAATAAATATATGTTTATATTTATAGTTAAATTAATTGTTAAAAATAATTAAAGCTATTTTAAAAACTAAACATTATTTATAATAAAAGTCGTTATAAATAAAAAGTTTATTTAATAATATTATTCTTTTTAAATTAATATATATAGCTTTATTATTATAAAATTTTAATATATTTTTATTATTATAATGCTTATATTTTAAATTATTATATATTGTTTTAAATTTGTTTATAATTAAGTTTTAATACTTTATAAAATTTATTTAAAAATTAAATAATATTTTAATCCATCCGTATTTAAATATTAAGCTTAATATAAAGCTTTTATAATTAACTAGTTTATAATAATTTAATAGTCCGTTATATTAAGTATAATTATATAAAAATATATAAAAAACTTATAAATATAAATAATAATATAGCAAAGCAGTGGTTAATTATTTTAAGCTAGGTTAATATGTAATAAGCTAGGTACTGTTATAAAAAAAAAAAAAAAAAAAAAAAAAAAAAAAAAAAAAAAAAACGTATATATATAAAAGTACAACGTTTATATAAAAGTATAAAATAGTTTTATATAGCGTATTTTTAAATAATAAAAATAGTACCTGTTAAATTTAAAATTTAAGGTTTAAAGTTAAACTGCCGATTTTTAATATTTAATATATCCTTTTTTATTTAACTATTTTCTTTTTTTTACATTTATTTTTTTAAGCTTATTTCGCTTATAATTAATAATCTTTTTTATTTTATTATAAATTTAAGTTCCTGCTTAAAATATAGTTTAATATTATTAATATATATTTTTTATACATACTTTTTATTTAATAGATTAATAATTTGTATTAATACTTTTAAAGTTATAGCTAATATTTTATATAAGCTTTATTATTTAAGCTATAATTTAAAAAATTAGCTAAAGTTATTTTTGTTTATTTTAAATCTTTATTAATAATAAACGTTAATTATAATATTTTATATAAGATTAAAATATTTTTATATTTAATTATTAATTTAATAAAAGTTTTTTATTATTAATATTTTTTTTTTTTATATTATTTCGTTTATTTAGTTTTAAATTTATTAGCATTATTTAATTAATATTTATATATTATTATATATTATGCTTAAGTTTAGCTAAGCTAAAACTATTTTATTTAAAATAATATTTATATATTTAATTTATTATTTTAATATAATTTTTATTAATAATATTAAATAAGTTAATATTATATACGCGTTTAAATAATATATAGCTTTTTAAACTTTTATTAATTATTAATTTAACTTTTTATAACTTATTAATATTACTTATTGTTTTATTTAAATAATAAGCAACTTTATTATAAATTTAATAGTTTTATAAAATTAAAATATATATATTAGCTTATAAATTAATTATATGTTTATTAATTAAAATAATAGCGTAATAAATTATATTTAAAATATATTATTATAATAAATTTCATTTAAAAATTTAAAAATTAAAATTAATTAACTTTTTTATATTTAACTTATAGCTTTTTAGCTTTATTTTATTATAAACTATATAATTATATATAATAAATAATAATTAATAATTATTAATATATATTTAAGTTTATTTTAGCTTATTAAACTTATAAGATTAATAAAATTTATTTTAATTAATTTTTATAGTTTTAGTTTTAGTATTAATAAATTTTTATTTTTATTAATATGCGCTTATAAAGGGTGCACTTAGCACAGCTACATATGGCTGTATAGCTAGCTTATGCGTGTAGCTATGCTATATATATATATTTATATATTTAATCTTATATATTCTATAAATTTTTAGCTAGTTCTTTATTTTTAATATATACTAGTTTTTTACTTATATTTATAAGTATTAATATTAAATGGTGCTTTTACTGTTTTATTATATAAATTAAACTAAATTAACTAATTAATATATTTTTATATTAAGGATTATTATTTATATTTTTTATAGCAGATTTATGTTTTTATACGTTATTTATATAAGTAAATCTTTTAATTTGCTATTAAAATTTGCTATTAATAATTATTACATGCTAAAGCGCGTTATTTTTTATAAAGCAAAGTATTATTAAATATTTTGCTTAAATCTTTGCTTATTTATTTTTATATTCTTTATTAAGTTTAAAACTTTTATTATTTAATTAATTATAGCATATTTAATTAAAACGTTAAAACGTATATAACGTATAAATAATTAAGTATAGTTAGCTATTTAATATAACTATATTAAAATTATTAGCTAATTATAACGTATTCGTTTATTAATACTAAAACGTATATAATAATATAAACTAATAATATAAATAAGCTTAATAATATATTTTTATATTTTGCTTAAATAGTTATTTTATTTAATAAATGTAATAGATTACTTTTTTAGTTTAATATAAAAATATAAAGGCGTAGATATATATTTAATTTTTTATTTTATTTTAAAAATCCTTATTATATTATAAATTACTCCGGTTATTATAGCGGATATGTTTAATATAATATTATAAGATAAGTCCTTAATAAAGCTTATAATATAAGCTAAGTTTTAATTAAAAGTACGATTTTTTTTTAAAATTATAATAATTAATACTTAAATATAAATAAACTTAATTAAGGTTAAATTTAATTAATATATTATTAATTAGTTATTTATTAAAGCTAGCAAATATAATAAAGCTTTAAGAGCTATATATAATAATGTTAAATATTTATGTATTAAAATTAATAAGCAAAAATAATTAATTAATAATATTATAATATTATTAAACTATTAAAATAAAATAGCTAACAAAAATAAAAGTATGCTATAAAAGCTAGTTAATAAATTTAAAAGCAAAGCTTTAATAATAAATATAGTATATATTAAACGTATATTTAACCGGGGAAATTTTTAAAACTTTAACTTTAATAAAAAAAATCTTAAATTAAATAGCTTTTATAACATAATTAATTTATATATATATAATAGCTTTAACTTAAATATTAATATTTTATAAATATAGCTATTTAATAATAAAACGTATAAAAACTTTTATAAACATATAAAAAATAACTTAAACTTAAAAAACTTAAACTTTAATTTTAAATTAAGCAAATATAATAACTTTATTAGGTTATTTTTTTTATTTATATTTAAAAAACTAATACTTAAAGAATTTTATAAGCTATAAATAATTATTAATAATTTTAAAAATAAGCTTAAATATAAAAATATTAAAACTTTTAACTTTTTATATAATAATTTAAATAATTTTAAAGTTATAACTAAAAATAAAAACGTTATTTTTATAAACGTTTATTATTTTTATAACTATATTAAATTATTTTTTAACGATAATAAAACTAAATATTTTAATAAATATTAAATTTTAATATTATTTTAAATATTATTTACTAAATTTGTTATATTATAATAAAATAACGAAATAAGCTTTATTAAAAGGATTAAGCTATATAAGCAAAAATTAAAGCTATTTTTAATAAAAATAAAAAAGCGTTTTGTTTTAAATTTTAATATAGTAATAAAAAGATATAAAAAGGACAAGCTTATAATTTATAATATTTATTATAATAAGCATGCCTTTTTATAATATATATAAAAAAAACTAAGATATGCTTATATAATAAAGCTTATAAGCAAAAATAATATTAATTAGCGTAATATTATATTATAAATTTAAAATAGTATAAAACTTAAGTTAAAATAATTTTTTAAGCTTTTATAAAATAAATAAATAATAAAGGAATATATGTAATAAATAAAAAAAAGTTAAAAAAATATATAAAACTTAGCAAAAAATATTATAAATCGAAATAAAGCTACGTACTTAAAAAGAAGCTTTATAAGATTTTTTTTATTTAAAAATTAGCGTTGTTTATTTTAAAGCAGATTATATAACAAATAAAGCTATTAAAGCTTATAGGATAAATCTTATAATCGATTTTATAAACAATATTAATTTTAATGCTATAATAAAAATAATTATTAAAGCAATTAAGCTTATAATAATAATTATTAATTAAACTATAAATATAATAAAAAACGTAAAAATAGCTATAATAAATATAACTCTAACTGTTTTTAATGCAGTAATAATTACGGAAATAATTATAAGCAATAAAATAATAATAATAACTATTATAATAATAACTAATATAGTAATAGCTAATATAATAAACGTAATTGTTATAAAGAACGTAATTAAAAAGATAGTTATAATAAAAACTAGTATTTTTATAATTAAAATTAAAATTATAATTAAAATTATAATAATAAAAATAATTAATAAAGCTAAAGTGTATATTTTATAAATAGCGATATAAACTATTATATATTAAAAAATAAGCATAGTAATAATATATTAAAAACTTTATATTAATTAAATTTTAACTTTATTTGTTATAAATGCTTTATTAAATTTATAATATTTAAAGAAAGAATTAAATATTTTTATAAATGTTAATTTAAAGTTATATTTAAAAAAATAAAAACTATATTTTTTTTTAATCTTAAGAAAAAAACATGTGGATTTTATATAACGCTGTTTTTTTTATGCAATCGTTTATTTTAATATTTAGCTTATTATTAATATATTAAAATAGGCATAATTAAGTAATTAAACGTTATTTTAAACTAAAGCTATAAAGAGAACTACAAAAAAAGTAATAAAAAGTTTTATAAACCTTTATATAAACGGATACTTAAAAATGCTGCTGCTAATTTTATTAATTTTGTTAAATTAATTAATAAAGATTTTAAAGTTAAAATAGCTTTAGCTTATAATTTAAAAAAAGATACGATATATTTTTAGTATATATATTTATATATTAAAGTTAAAGCTATACTTAAAAAAAAAAAAATAAAAGTTTATATTAACTTTAAAATAAATAAAATATATATTGATCGGAAATTTTTTAGCACTTTAAAACATATTATTAAAAAATAATAAAATAGTATTAAAAGCTTTAAAAGTTATATTAAACTAATAATATAAGCAAAATTTATATTTTATTATAAAGGAATAAATAATAAAAAAAAGCTTATGTTATAAAAATTTTATAAAAAAAAATAGGTTATAAATAACTTTATACTTAACTTATTTTTTAAAAATAATTTCTTTGTTTTTTATAAAGCAAACATATATTATAAAAGTAGTATAATTAGCTTTTTAGTACTAAAAAACTTTTAATTAAACTTTAAAGCTATTGCTTATATATATAAATATATAAAAAAAGTAACGATTAAAAACTAAATTATTTTAAAAAGCGGAAAGTTAGCTTATATAATAATTAATTATAAAGCTTTATTAATTAATTATAACTTTTACTTTTTAATAATAAAATCTATTTTAATTATAAATATTATGTCTAATATAAAAACGTTATAAATAATATTTATAATTAATTATTTAAACAAAAAAGTAATAATTTATAAAAAAACTAAAATAAAAAGCATATAAAAAAACAAGTTTATTAATTACTTTTTTATATTATTTAAAAATATAATATAAACTTTTGTTTTTATAGCAGTTATAATAGTAAGCGTAGCTAATAATTTTAGCTAAATATTAATTTTTATAATTATAAATAGCATATTTGCTTAAGTATTAAATCTAAGTTTAAATTATAAGTTTAATATAATATTTATTATTATAGCTATAGTTATAAAATATATTTTGCTAAAAAGGATATTAACTTTAAATAAAATTATTAACTTTGTTTTAATATAATTAGCATTATTTATTTTTAAAACATTATTTTTTAATAATATAAAAGTATTTATTAATAAAGTAAATAAAACTAATTATAATAATTTAGGACTTTATTTAATACTTAAACCTTTATGTTTTAAAATTTTTAAAGTATATATTATTTTAAGTATTAAACGATTTATTAATTTGCTAGAAATTATAATTAAAAATAAAATATATATATATATAAAATAAGCATTTTTAATTAAAAAATTTTAAAAAATCGCTAAAGCATTTAATATATAAAAAGATAAAAGTATAATAAATATTTTATTTAAGTAGTAAATAAAAGTACTTTTTATAAAAAGATAGCAAAATTAAAGCGTTAAAATAAATAATTAAGCATATTTTTTTAATTATAAAGATATAAATGTATTAAATAAATATTATAATAATTTTTATAAAAAAAGCAGAATAAATTAAGTTAATAAGCTTATACTTTTTGCTTATTTATTTTTTATTATATAGTAATTAATACTTAATAAAGATTTACTTAAGTAAACGAAGCAGAAAAAGCGTATAATAGCTAACTTGCACAGTTTAAATAAAGTAGCCGTATTAAATTATTACTTATTATTATTATAAGCAGAGGTTATTTTATTATTATAAGGCAAATATTTTGTAATATATATTAATGTAGTTTTATTTTTTTATTAATTTTTAATATATTTAAATTATAAAGATAAATTTATTATAATTAGCTTATATAATATTAAAAAATATTACGTAATAATAATAAAATTTTATAATATTTTAATATATATTTAATAATTTATAAATAATTAATTAAAAAATTATAAGCATTTTTATAAATGTTTTATTAATAATATTATAATTTATTTAAATATTATTAAAAAATATAAGGAGCATTTATATATTATTTTTAAACTATTTTAGCAAAAGAATATTATTATGTTACTTATTAAATCTTTTATTAATTACTTTTCCGTAGATTTATTAGGATTTAAAATAAATATATTTAATTTAGCAAATATTAATAGCTACGTTATTATATTTTAAAACTTATTTTTTTTAAAACAATTAAAAGCATTAAAAAAATATATTAATATTAGTAGGTTTTTTTATAATTTAATATTTTATTATACTAAAATATTAGAACTTTTACAAAAATAAAAAGTAGTATTATTAAACGAAAAAAAAAAAATAAGCTAAATTATAACTAAAAAGCTAAATAAATAAAAAGCTTATATTAAAAATACTTATTATAATTTAATTTTAATAAAAATAGCATTGTTTAATATAATATAAAACGCGATTTATAATAAAATAATATTTTATTATTATAACTTTAATAAAAAGCTTTTTTTTTAAATTAATGTTTTATTAAAAAGGGGATTTAAAATAATGCTT
>MU279151.1:0-35869 GCA_022385715.1 Xylaria cubensis | reverse complement strand
TATAATAACATAATAATTATTAAATTAATTTATTTTAAAAAAACTTTAAAATATAATATTTTTTATTTAATATAATATTTTTATATTAATTTATTTATTATATATATTTAATAAATTAATTATAATTATTAAATAATATATTATAAATATTAATTTATTATTAAATTTTATTTTATTAATTAATTAATATTAATAATTATATTATAATTTATATTAATAGTTTAAATATTTATTAAAATTTAATATAATAATAAAATATTTTTAAATTCTTATTTTTATTTCTTTTTAATAATTTTTTAAAAAATACATTTTTAATTTTATTATTTATATATTTAAGTATTATTTCATGTTTTAAATTATTTATTAATATATTAATAATTATATATTCATCTTTATATTATATAATATTATTTTATTTATTTTAATATTAATAATTTATATTTTAGTTTTTTATTTAAAAATAATAAATTTATATTAATTATTTATTTTTATTATTATAAATTTAAAAATTATTATAAAAATATTTAATAGTTTTTTTTTTTAAATTAAAAATTCTTTTTTGTTTATTTTAATAATATTAATAATTAATTTATATTTAAAAGATTTTTTAATATAATATTTTATTTTATTATAATTATAATAAATATTATTATTAAAATATATATTATTTTAATTATGAATAAATTTTTTAATATTATTTAAAATAATTAATTTTATTTTAATAAAAATTATATAAAAAATTTATTTTATTAATATTAATTTTAATATAATATAAAAAAAATATTAATTAATATATATTATTTTTATTATTTTATTATAAAACTATTATAATTTTCATTAAAAATTTTAAAACTAATAAAAAGTTTAATTTATTTTATAAATTATTTTAATAATATTTAAAAAAAAAAATTTTTTAATTTATATTTAATTTTAATAAAACTTTTAATATTTTTAAATAATTAAAATATAATATAATATACTTAACTTTTTTTAAAATAAAAAATATTAATATTTTTATTTAATTTATTAATAAATTTATAAAGTTAATTATTAAATAATATTTTATTTTTATTAAACTCATTAAAATATTGTTTTTATATTAATTTAATTTTTATATATAAAGCTAACTTAATTAATTAAATACTTTAATAGTTTATAAATTAATATTATTAAAAGAAATTTTAATAATAATTTTTTGTTAACGTTTTTTATTAAATATTAATATTTATTAATTTAATTAAACTTATAATTTAATAATTAATTAATATAAAATAATTAATTTTATAATAATTATTATAATTAATTTTTATATCAAGTTAATTATTAAAATAAATTATAAGTTTTTAAATGCGCTTTTTTTAAATAATAATTTAAAATTAATTTTATATTTATTAAAATAAAACTTTTTTTTATTAACTTTATAAAAAGCTAAAAACTATATAATTTTTATTTTTAAATAAATTTATAAGAAAAATTTAATTTTATAATAATTATATTTTGTTTAAATAATATAAAATATATTTTTATTATATATTTAATAATAATATAAAAATAATAAATAAAAAATATATATTTTTTAAATATTTAATAATAAATATTAATAAGCAGATTATATAATAATAATTATAAATAATAATATTATAATTAAATATATTAATTTTATATATAAAGATTTTAAGCTAAAAAAAAAAGTATTAATTATAAATAGCTATAAAATTAATATAAACTATAATATTATATATAAATAACTTATTATTTAAAATTTAATTAACATTAGTTTTATTAATATGTTTATTATAATACTTTTTTTTAAACTTTATAATAAAAATATATTATTAATGAATTTTTATTTATATAATAAAATATTATATAAACTATTATAATATATTATTATATATATAATTTAATTTATTATTATATATAAAATTTAATTAAAAATTTAAAAATTAATTATATTAATTTTTAAAAAATAATTTAAAGCATACATTATAATAAAACGCTATTTTATAAGCTTATTTTATAATACTTTATAAATAAACTTTTTAAAAATCAGTAAAAATGATAGGGACCCTTAGGGGGTCCAGTGCTTAAGTATAGGTGGAGACAGGAGCCCACCCACCCCCGGAGGGGGTGGCACCTGGCGCCACCTGCCACACAGGCCCCGCACACATAGATATTATCTGCTTCGCAGATAATTCTGTGTCTGCCTTCTTAATAGATCATCATGCTTCATTTTACTTTAGATACCTAGACTTTGTTTATTAAAAAATCATTTTTAAATTTTTTCTTAAACTTATATAAACTTTAATTATTAAATTATTTATTATTATATTATATATATTTTAATTATAAATTTTATTATAAAAGGTATATTAAAGCTAAATAGTTTAAATGTTTAAATAGTTTAATTACTTATAAAATGCATTATATATTTTTTAATTTTATATATTATAATATTTAAGCTTTAATAAAATATTATAAGAATGTTTTACTTTTTATTAATTTATTTAATTTTAATTAACTTAAAATATATAATATATAAATCTTTTTATTATAATATTAAATAATATAAATCGTATATTATTTAATATTACTTAAAAATTCCGGTTTTATACTTGCTTTACTTAAAAATCCTTATAAATTTTAAATATAAAAAAGTGCCCCTTAAAAAGGTATATTTATAAAAGAAAGGGTAAAATACTTAAATTAAAAGCGTAATAACTAATATAAGCAGTTTAAAAAGCTATATAAAAGCATATATAAAGAGATGCATCACTTTAAAATATAACACTAGATCTTGTGTTTTTTTAAATCTCAGCTTTAGTTGGCTAGAAAATTATGCTGCTTGCCAGTCTAGTCTTAATGAAAAAAATGTGTTGTTCATTGCAGGCATATGGTTATCCAGTCATGCACTCTGTAAGAATGCGGTTCACCCAGTGACTATGAAACTTTGAGATGGAATCGAATAGCTGCCTGAATCGTGGCAGTAAATGCATATGCTTGTGTTTGTGCGTGCATCCGGTGATCGGTCAGAAGTGGCAAATTAACAACTACCTAACCAAGAAATTACACGTGTAAAAGCCTGCTCCCTACCTACTTCGTTAAGGTTCTTTTTATGCAGCTGTAGGCTACCCCTCATTTATCTAACGCCTCATTACCGACCGCATAGGTATTGTGGGCCCAGAAAGTGCCCTTTTGCTTGGAAAATTGCGCTTACTGTTCTACACCAACAATCTAGACTCCGTAGGCGACCCTCGAGTTAGGTATTTGCTTGAATCTGCCTTACCATCAGGCTCCGGATTAGTATTGAAGATAAGTACGCTGAGAGTGATTAGATGATGAGGAAATCATCAATAATTCCATTTCGTCATACTCTTAGTGTTTGTTAGTCTTTGGATTTGTCATAACTCTTTGATTCGTCAATCATTTTATCTATCTAGACTTGCATCTCGTACAATTGAAGCCTTACGGTCATTTTTTATCTTTCAAACTTGTATAGTTCCTTCTCTTCTGTTAAAACATTCGTATCATACCGTGCTACATACTCCTGGTTCTTTTACGAATTATAAACTTAGCTATATATGGGATCAAAGGGCAAATACCTTACGGTATGGCAACCTACAGTCAAATAACGGTCCAAGGTACAGCGCACCTTGGGGACCAGTACTTGCAAGGTATATTTCCAACTAATATAGCGATACTAAACTTCTTCTTAGGAAACCATCATACTGACTATCATACAGGAGATGGGCAACGCAAATTCTGGGAATGGATTTCATCACTTGATTCCCGGGCGAAGCATGAAGATATCGTCTTTAATAGACTGGTAAAGACGGGAGAATGGGTACTACGGTCCAAAGACTTCGAGTGGTGGTTGTCTGGAGATAGTATCTCCCCAAAAACCTTTTGGTGTTGCGGAACTCGTGAGAGAAGTTCTCGGGCTATTTCTTAAGATCATGATTGCTAATGTTCTGTCTAGGCGGTGTTGGGAAGACATTTTTGGTGTGCGTCTTATTTGTTGATCTTTAATACTTGAAATGCTACCAGAACTCAATTTAATACTAGAATAGGTCAACCGTGATCGATCATCTTAACGAATTACGAGAGGCAGATGGCAACATCGCGGTGGCATGGGTGTATTGCGACTACAAAGAAAAAACGACCCAGAGCCCTATTACCAACGTGATACAAAGCCTTCTGAGACAAATAATTCAACTACGAGAAGAAATGTCTGATGCCGTAAAAGATCTTCATAAAAGCTACGAGAACGGACATAGTCCTCTGGTATTTGATGAAGCCATGAGACTCTTTCAAACCGAGATTAGACGTTATACACGAGTATTTGTGGTCATTGACGGTTTGAATGAGGGGCACAAGGATACAAACAAGTTCGAAGATAAGCTAATAGGCCAATTACGCAGCTGCGTGAACCTAATGATAACTATGCGCATTGACAGATCTAGGGAGATCAATCATTATCGGGAGAATGCGAGAGAGCTCAAAATGGAGCATAGTCCTAGTGATGTACATGCTTACATTGATGCCCGCTTTAAGCGAGGAATATCTAAATGGTCATGGGTAGATAACAAGATCAAACAGGACAGAGCTTTGTCCGAAAGACTTTCTGAGAGTCTTGTAAAAAAGGCTCTGGGGCTGTACGTTTTATTCTCCCACATAGAATAACTAACACGACTCACACTAACAGTTTAGTTTACTATATGCCAAGCTTCTCGTGGACAACGTATCGATATTAAGGAGCATCAATGATATCGAAAAGGCTATCAATAAACCCCTACAAAGTGCCGATGAAATTTTCGAAGAAACAGTTGATAACATTAAGAGAATGAGAAGGGATGAAAGAGAACGAGTCGAACAGGTCCTGTCTTGGCTCTCCTGCACCTTTCGGCACATGACTGTTGATGAGCTTAAGGTAGCGGTAGCCAAGGAAAACGAGGAAACTCCCATAGCTGAATCACCGTGGCAGTCGCAGAGATGGTTGGAGGATGGAAGTGATGGATTGGTTGTCATTGATTCATGCACTAACAAAATTCGCCTCTTACATGACGCTGCTTACGACTACTTTCGCCGTCATCCTTTGATTGACAGTGACGAAATGCACGAAAGAATTGCCGTCACTTGTCTCAAATATATTCTTCAGGATGTGTTTGCTTCCGGCCCTTGCCTTGATAAAGACTTTGGTGTGAGGCTGGACCAGTACCCTCTCCTCAAATATGCTGCTGAACATTGGGGTAACCATCTACGGGAACTCCCAAGCCTCACGCCCACGGTTAAGGCGCTTACACTTAAGTTCCTCGACAACAGGGAATCGTTGGCATCCTCAGCCCAAGCCGTCATTGCAGGACGGCAATCTCTTAGTTATGCACGGTACTACACTAGCGATATGACAAAAATACAGGTCGCTGCGTCATTCGGCCTAACTAGCATCGTGGAATGCTTACTTGATCGAGGAATGAATCTTAATGAGGCGGATATTTATGGCAGAACAGCGCTCCACACAGCTGCTGAGAGAGGGCATCTTAAAGTAGTAGAGCTGCTCTCAAATAAGCTGGTCAAGAACAGATCAAGTCTTGATACGCGCGACTCTCATGGACGGGCGGCACTCCACTTAGCAGCCTTAAATGGGCACCAGGAGGTTGTGAGTTGGTTGGTCGAGAACGGAGCAAATGCAAACGCAAGAGATCTCTACGGACAGACTGCGCTTCACTTGGCAGCGTTGAGTGGCTATCAGAAGGTGGCAAGTACGCTCCTGTGCAACAACAATACCGTCACGAGTACCAGCATGAGGGACATAGACGATAGAACTGCTCTGCATGTCGCAGCTTGGAGGGGTAACCGAGAAGTGGCTGAGGTACTACTCGAAAGTGCCGAAGTACTCCTCAACATCGACATGAAGGACAAGTCTGGTCTCACGGCACTCCACTATGCTGCTAGCCAAGGACACCAAGACGTGGTGGAGATCCTGGTGAAGAATGACGCCGATATAAACGCAAGCGATAGTGGCGGGTGGACACCATTACATTTTGCTTCCCTGAGAAGACATGATGTCGCGAACCCGCGATATATCATTCTATTGGCAGATTTACAGGCCCATAGGTCGTCACAAGTCAGCTCGGTGGAAAAGCAGATTGAGCTACTCTCAGACCTTGGCAAAGCTACGCAGGAAATGACGAAGGCGAGCCATATTAGCCTCGACATGCTAGTCCGAATTTTCTACGAAAACTCTGAAAGAAGTCGAAATACTACAATGACCGAATCCTCTGGTCTCGTAGTTTTGGAAGGATCGCAGTCACACGTTCTAGATTTACTTGCGATACAAGATGAGCTGATAGCTCTTACTTGCGACTCGAAGTGTAAGCATGCAGGGGTAGTAGAGCTGCTTCTTGACCGCGGCCTTGTTATCGATCGTAAATGTAAGGCATTCCTCAAGGATTTCGAACGAGGCACTATACCAGTGGAATGCACACCCTTACATCTGGCTATTATTTCCGGCCATGAAGAGGTGGCGCGTGTTTTGGTCCAACACCACTGTAACCTTTCAACCAATTTCTGTCTCACTACTGGCTTTGGGCAGGAAGCTCTAACACTAACCCCTTTGCATTTGGCAACTTGGATAAGAAGCGAGAATATTGTACAATTGTTACTTTCACTGGAGGCGTCCAAAAACAAGGCAGATGTACACGCCTCGTGGACTTTCAACCTCAATATCCAAGTTTATGATAGTGCGACGCTTCGCAAAGTTCAACATCTGCAAGGGACAGCGTTACATATTGCACTCATGTTTGGGTATATACCGGTTACACAGCTGCTCCTGAAAAGCGGAGCTGACCCTAATGCTCCGGTTTTAAGCACGGTCATCTCGGTGACCAAAACGGGCATTTGCCAGATACGAGCTAAACATAGACCCCTGCTTATGTTGGAACAAATTCCTGGAAATACCGGAATTTTATCAAAGTTGTTAATAATCTATGGGGCTAACGCCAATTCGAAGTTCAAGGCTAGTATTGAGTACAATGACACCACCATGCCTTTTAGCCCTGGCAAAACACGAATCGAATACACTCCACTCCACATTGCCGCTTTAAGGGGAGACGAAAACCTAGTGCGACAGCTAATCTCTTCCGGAGCTCATGTGAACGCAAAATGCCATTCAGGCCGCATGAAAATGCTTGCGGGTTTTGGCAATGTAAGCTCAGAAGTCGAGGGGCAGGCGTTACACTTTGCAGTATTACGCAAGAGTCAAACATCGATACGAGAGCTTCTAAACAACAGAGCTGATACTAGTGCTCAATGCAAATTTGATGTTTACCGGGAACATTACGGTGGATATCTTTATTGGCATACGTTAGTGACGGCATTGGAGTTGGCGGCGTCAGAAGGCTACGCAGAAGGTGTCAGTCTGCTCTATGGAAATACACCGAATCACCACAGATTAGTGACGGTCAGCATTTACGATCAGCAAACGCCCACATCTTGGTTTCGCCTAGTATATGAGGGTAACCTACTTCTTCTAGCTGTTTCCAGCGAGTCCAAGGAGACAATACACCTGCTGATGGAAGACAAGTCATTGTTCAACCGAACAGGCAAGTTAAACATAATGGGAGTTGAGAATCACCAGAACTCGATTCAGTCTGTTTCAAACTTTACGTTCGAAAATGTCACTGCATTGTTTCTCGCATGTATTGGAACGGGTGATGCAGTGGCGACTTTTCTACAAGAAGATATTGACACACGAGCTTCCGCATTGATGTGAATTAGTACAGAGATACCTAACGAATATCTTTTGCATGAATTCAAGCTCTGGGGCCAACTAACTCCACTACAATATGCAGTAATAGTTGGAAAAGTCGACATAGCTCGGCTGATCCTGGAGAATGGCGCTAAGCTTGACGGTATGGTGGAAATTTCGTGTCAAGATGTTAAGTTCAGCCTCAGCCTTAGCGGTTGTGAAGTTGCTATGTTGTTACATACAGCAGCAGTGAGAGGGAAAATCGCAATAGTGGAATTACTTTTGCAGCATGGAATGGACGTGAACACCAAGTGTATGGGGAGCATTTTTGTGAACAACTACATGAACGCGAGCGTTCCGGCCGAGTTCACAATGTTACACATGGCTGCCCTTCGAGGACACGATGATCTGGTGAAACTCCTTCTCAGAGAGAAAGCTGATTTCAGGGCGGTGACTAGTAATCACATGACACCATTAGAGTTGGCACTCGCCGTAGGGAACCATTCAACCATTTTTTTACTACATGAAAATGAAGGCCAAGGTCATCGAAAAGACGCTTCGCAGCGTCGGGGAAGGAAACCGAGGAAATACCCCGTTCGCAAGCGTCACCATGGTGGCAGAAAGCAGACCGGATGGCCTAGTCAGAAGGGCCGGAAAGCTCGAGCACGCCCGGGAAAGTTGCACGCCAGATATGGTAGCGATTCAAGTTTTCCAAGGCGTGGAACCCAAAACGGAACTTGGGATCGAGATAATGTCCTATACGATATCTGGGATATAGTCTCACGCATCTTCGAGAAAGGGAGTAGTCTATTTCATTCATTTTGGTCAGAGGAATGACAATTATAGTCGATGCGTATAACCCAACAAGGCCTTCACCGCGGACGTGTGGCGAGATCCTCGTCACCTTACTTTTCCACCTCCCACGAAGGGGGTGGTTTTTAGTAGTGGTCGGAGGTTTTTTATCTTACCCACCGTCCTTGGTGGTAGTTATGGGTTGGAGAGAGGAGAGGATCGCCTTTTGGGTGTCTTAGGGACAAGCCCCCCTTTCTGTTTCGGCCACTTTATTTCCCACATACAGATATTAAGTACATACTACATACATACCTAGTAGTTAACACTGATCTCTTAGAATCCTCTGGGCTTTATTTAATAGCTCTAGATACATATTCTTAGTCTGTTTATGATAAAAGCTTGAAGTTGATTTAATAACGTCTGATTTATTTATTTGTAAGTTTATAATAACACACCCTTGGTACTGTAGAGTGCCCGGGGTCCTACCCTGGCGCTACCTCTAAGCCGTGAACAATGTGATATTTGGTGATATCAAGACATAGACACTCTCAAGACAAGACAACTAACTGATAACGGACCAGAACTATCACGGAACAGAATTGCAGCTCTAACCACGACATTACCAAAAGGTAGAATGTTATCAAGTTGGAGACTTGACTATCTGCAGTCACATATATAGTTGGAGCCATGACAAGAACCTTGTTTGGATGGGCACGATTGAACCTATCCGTTCAGCTAAGATCCCAGCGTTAAAGACGTCGTTTGATAATGCTCGGCGATTGTCATGTTTTGGATTTCCGCGTCCTGAGATTTTTGCTCCTCTGTAATGCGTTTCCAAACCTCAGTTTCACGAGTGGCCGATTCGGGGAGCTCTTCAGGATCCCACCACCAGTCTTCCGTATACGGTTCGGGATTTTGATACCTCCTATCTTGCAGCAAATCTCGCGTTATATGCACTACAGTTCTCTAGGGTCAGTGATTATTCTTTCAGGTGTGGGGGGGGGGGGGGTGGATTTGAGGAACTCTGCATTCTCTCGAGACACCATGTTGTCCCGAAAGCAAACTTTCGGCTCCACGAAATGCTATTGAAGAGAAATGAGGACGCATAGGATAACATACTAGTATGAAGGGCGCCATTTCCTAACCACTTTGGAAAGACTGTACGGTCGACCCATTCGGAGCTTCGTGGAGACAGCTCATCGAGTCTCCCATCTCTCTCTTCTACCCAGCCAAGCAGTTTTGCCTTTTCCCGATATTCCAACATCCATGGTGGTGATATATCGGTGATTAAGCGGCAGAGATTCGGTCGGATGCCAAAGGCATCGACTTCGCGTTGTTCTAGGCGTAAGATGAACTTTGTAGCGACCTCTAGTGTAGTTATGATGGTTTGGTCGCCGGACATATAAGGAGCCCCTTTTGAGTATTCTCGTATTTCTTCCAATGATATTGGAGCGCTCAATCCTTCTGTAATGCCCGTTAAGATAAGTCGAACCTGTACATCAGCTATCCACTTGATGCCTCTAGGTCTGGGGATTGTGGTATCGGGGGGCGTAAGCACCATGAATATCGCGCGAAACAGAGGTTGCATGAGGAGTGTATGTCTCCAGTATTCATCTTTGGCCACTCTCGCGTTCATATGGCCCCAGTGAGGACCTCGTAGTGGTCCATTCATTAGTGGGAGCAAGTCTGGGCCCGCTTCAAGGCATGCGATGTCCCTAAGCCTCTCGGACTGCTCACAGACGTTACAATGAACGCTAATGAGATCGTCTAGTTGTGCTTCTGAGCCCCTATAACCTTTTTCGTCATATTTCGCAGCGAATATCTGCACAAAAGTCCGCTCAGCTTCGATATCCGTATTGTATGGCCTAAACCATTGTCGCCATAGCCAGGCTTCCAAGGCGAGAGCACGGTTATAGGGAAATTGTTGCCAGTCATCAAGGATATATAGCCCTATTGTTGTATTAAAGCAGCTACGAGCCACTGACTCAGCGTTGCGAGATTCTACCTGCCCCGATGGGAATCCGACGTTACGAGGGGTATAAGCTGAGCGGCTGTATTGTTGGATACGAGTATCGCCTTCGGCGTCTGTTCTCATGCGCAGCAAAATTTTGTCCCTTGGTTGGATATCCGGTCCCATCATCGCATGGTTCATGGCCTTTTGCAGAATTATTTCTTCTTTGCGTGCGATATCTCTCCATGCTTCGTTATTGCGAATACGTAGTCTCACAAATTCAGGAGTCGCAGGACGAGCCTTTGCGTCGGCGTGAAAACTCCTTTGCGAAGCCATTTGGGATTGATTCTTCTATATCCCCAAACACGGACTGCTTCAGAGGTCTCGAGGCAGGCTTGAAACGAATCAGAGGCGATTATGTTGGTAATTAGTCACTTGTTATCCGGGACTCGAATTAGTATAAGCTATCTCTAATCGAATTGAATAATGCACTGATAAACAGGTTAGCCTAAACGAGTGTGGATGGTACCTATTTTCTGCTTTTACACGAGCTCTTTCGTGGCACGGTGGATTCCTAGGAGATGGTAGTCGAATTATGAGAGAGTTTTCTCCTTACCGGTCACCTATGGTTCCTTATATACCTAGGTATCTGGAGTGGAGTGGTCCGGCCCTGATGCTTTCGTTTGAACCTTAAGAGCACAAGGTGTGCGAATGCCTATGCTTTCGGCGTGACCTCTAAACTATGTGCGATGAGGTTAATTAGTATATGCCCTAAAATTTGTCGTAATAAATGTTATGCTTAATTTACTGCTTCTGTTTTTGTCAATGAATTTTTGACTGGCTATGTGCTGTATTTAATCGACATACATTTCTACTTGATCCCACTTCTTATTGGTTTTATGCTCAGGGTTAGGTAAGTTCACCTAAATCACATGAGTACACGATCTGAACTAAAATTCCATATTTCAGAGCCTCTACGTCTTCTTTATTTATGATTATCTGTTAAATAGAGAAATCACTTTTGTAGACCATGCTTCTCCTCGCAGTCGAATTTGCAGAGCTAGTCACGTTTCCAAACACAGTCCCTTGCTCGTCCTCATATTCCGCCCACGCACTTTTAAGCGACCATATATCTACCGAGACACGAGCTCCCGCAGGCAATTGGGCGGCCAGGTTGAGCGTTGTCAGAGGCTGCGTAGGATAAAACACCACAGTTCCAGCGTGGATACCGCGATCGACAAAGACCTCGAAGATGCTGCGATCGATGACAGCCTTCATAGTCCAGGAAGCGATTCCATCGTCAGAGCCGGTACTATAAACGTCGGCCGTGCTGAACTTGTCTGTGAAAAAGATGTTGTCGAAGCCTTTAATCCCACCCCGATTAACGAAGAAGGGGTTATCCCCGCCGAAATAGAATCCAGATTGCAGTATTTCTCCCGATGCAGGGGACGCGAATGAGATGTTCAGCGTGGAATAGTCTTTCAGATCAAAGGTGTTGATGTTGGTGACGTTGACTTCTATGTATAGCGCCCCAGAGTCAACGCTTGAGTAGTCCAGCGCTATCGTTCCATTCCCAAAAGTCGAGTTCTTCAAGCGACTGTCTAAGATAGGGGATAGGTCATATATCTCGTCGACCATGACCATTCCGATGCGCGGTGCCTCGGTCAGGTATTTGACGCGAGGGACAGTCATAGAGCTGCGCCAACCCTCTAGATTTCCCGTTGGGACTCTCTGGGCGTATTGCCAGTTGGAAGCCCAGCCTATGTTGACCTGGTTCTGGTCACCTGGAATACCATAGAAGAATTGCGCAGCATAATTGTCTTTCGCAAAGTCCGTAAGCCTAGTAACAGCATCTGAAGGCGTGAAGTGCGTCCCATTGAAGTCACCCAGGAGATATTCCGTGACAGAGCCCCCAAGGGGAGCTCCAGGCTGGATACTGATCGCCAGAACATACTTCTCATCGATAACCGCTCCACTCGCATTCCGTACTGGCATCTTGACGAGGTTGGGACACTCGTACTGGGCTCCCAACAATCCGTGAGCCGTGAAATTAGAGGCGAACGTCCAGTTCTTCAGGTCGGGGCTCGTCCAGAAGCCGACAACGAACTCCTGCGCGTACGACACCACGACAACCCAGTGATCCTCGTACCAGGAGACCTTCGGATCGCGAAACTGGCTGCTGGTGCTATCTATTACTGGATTCGCGTCGTAATACTCGAACGTGTAGCCACCATCGCGTGAGTACGCAATGTTCTGCGTCTGTGGCCCTGCAGTGCCGTTCTCGTAGTAACGCGCCAGTGTGAATATAGCGACGACGCCATTGTCCTGACCAGGAAAGAAACCCGACGTGTTGTTGACGTCGACGACGGCGCTGCCCGAGAACACGTATACCCTTTCCTCCGGGGGAAATAAGGCGATGGGCTGATTCACCCAGTGGTACAAGTCTGTGCTTGTCGCATGGCCCCAGTGCTGGTTCCCTGCTACTACACCGGTGGGGTTGTACTGGTAGTAAAGATGCCAGGTGCCGTTTGCGTCTACAAACATGCCATTCGGGTCATTCATGAAGTTTTGAGGTGGCGAGAAGTGAATCTGCGGTCTCAGGGCACCGGTATAGCTTCCCGCAATCGGGGTCCCTGTAGGAACGGCTGGGTTGACATAGGTGCTGGTTTGGGCTGTGATAGCCACAGTAAAGAGAGCAACGCTCACTAGATCGCGAAGACGCACCATCCTCGATTCTTCAACATAGATGTATATAGTGAAGTACA
The DNA here is from genome assembly GCA_022385715.1 of Xylaria cubensis. Classification (NCBI taxonomy): domain Eukaryota; kingdom Fungi; phylum Ascomycota; class Sordariomycetes; order Xylariales; family Xylariaceae; genus Xylaria; species Xylaria cubensis. The sequence continues at coordinate 22,614 of MU279151.1, read as the reverse complement.
ATTCAGTATTCAGCAAAGGTGCAGTATTTAAAGCTTCGCTGCTAAACTATCGTGACGTGTCGATCCTTTCCTATTTGTAATTATATAACTAGGATACGGCCTTCCATCGTCGGAAAACTAACTCCTCCGCCTAGTCTGAAAGAACGCTATAACACTATGGAACAAAGAGCATATCATACTAAGTTACAGTGACTTTCTGGCAGAGAACACCCCCTAATACAGCTATCATATGTGCCATAGAGCTACTGCAAATATGCTATGAGGGTTATAGTCAGCACGGGTTGTCCGTAGACTATGTGGAGATGCTCAGTACCCTAAGTGAACTAAACTAAATATGACGACATTTTCTTTCTAGCGCGGCTCTCCACGTTTACGAAAACGTGCGATCGAATCTGTCTAGCTACCTCGGCTACTGTTATCTAGGAACCAAATTTCGAGATGCGTACAGATCTGCCACATTTAAATCATGTACAACTTAGTCATGCTGGAGAGCTCTAAGAGATGGCTCTCCAGCGCACCTTTCGTCACATTAATTTCACATACTCACGAAATTATCATAGAGCCGCATACAGCGGGTCAAAGCTATGTAGTAATTAAGTCTCAGAGCTTTGGGGATAGACAAACGCTATTTCCTCTCTTCCACGTTGTTGGAATACTGCTTTATGAAAGAATTAGCAGAGCTAAAGTCCATCACACGTGTATATAGTATTGAGTTAGTTACTATGTCAATTTGAGGTAAAAATTTGATCTAGAACGTTGAACAGGTTATCAATATCTAGCTCTTGGAGAATCGAGCAAAAATCGCCGTGAAAACCTCACCTTAGCTGCCGAGGCTGCTTGACAAGTTCCCCACAACTACTCAGATTTGTGCGGAGAAGAGGGCTAGACCGAGATGCGGAGAATTAGCTTGGGGATAGCTTTGAAGCTAAGCCATAGTCGGGTTGGTCTCCTTTCATCTCACCGACCGACCCGAGATCTCTCGAAATTAAGCGCAAAGATTGGAGATCTCACGATTTTTCAACGGTAACAGCTCACGGGGAGGAGGTAAATAAGGATGATCCCGAAGATTCAGATGGACAAATGGGTGAAACTTGAGAGTCTGATGAGTTCGTACGGTTGAGCAGCTTGTTTCTTCGCTGACTTATTTATACACTTATATCGCATAGCTACGTAGGAGGACAGTTTAGCAATTTAGTCACCTCCGACATACTTTAGCATTTACCATTGAATTTTATTATGTCTTTATTTGCCTTCTATTTATTTAAGTGGTTCACATTGGACTTGGGGATATATATCGTTCTTTGATGGGAAAAAGTCAGTTTACCTCCTAACCAGGGCTCAGGGGTAAGTGCTTTTTCGGCATGTGAAGCATTTCACGTCAAACAAAAAAGCCAACGGCTGTGATCACTGTGCCTCAGTTATGTTTTTTCAAAAGCTACCGCACTAACAGTTCTCAACTTAGCACTGTTCTATCTGCACTAAAACCTCTGGGAAGTGGAAAAGATTGAGGTTCTTATCTCAGGATGTCACACTCTCGCGATACCTTGCGATACCTTGCGATACCTACAGCCATAGAACAAAGGGGACACTTTGTATATAGATATCCAGCCTGTAGGGATAGTAGTTAGAGCTCCTTGTGCGATAACAAGTATCCAAGACTTACCCCTACGTTGCTACTAGTATTCCAGAGGTCGTGACACAAGATAGAAGAACTGAAGGCTAAATACAAGGAATGAAGTGTGGAGCTCTCCGTCCGAGTGGAAAAACGAAAGAATATAGCTATACATGAGAACCTAGGACAGACTTATAATTGCATTGTCACTAACATAACTTACTCTTTATTTTTTCATCATTACAAGTATATACACCCTTATCGTAAGCTCCTGGGGCAAGAATATCGCCAAGACATTCAGCATTTAATAATATTCTATAGAGTTAAGGGGTCTAGAAAGACTTAGTCTAGTTAGCTGAGTGGAAGATCTGCAGCTTGTGTAAGGGTTTCTAGTGATTATAGGGGCACCTATATGCTCCGTTATTGAGCGAAGAGGTGTAAGTCTTCCGCTGACTTATACATGTGATTGTAACAGCTTGTATGTCTGAACAGCCTCGCAATCCGGACCCATATTCGCTCTTGTATAATTGTCCCGGTGTGGGTTGAGATTATGTGAGCATAGGTGAGCTAAAAGTTGAGACCTTGTTGGGATTATTGTACTCGTATGACTGACTATACTTACGATATGCACGACATGGTGTCCAGTGTGTGTGAAAGCATATATTGCTATATCTCCGTTTAACGATCATTCAGGTCCGTATCTTGCTTTCGTAACAGTGAGAAAAAATTATCCGTTCTATCTACTTCTACTAAAGGAACTGTTATCATAGTTTCTCACGTAATATCTAATCGAATGGCTAGGGGGCACTACCAGGGTTATCATCAAATTCATTTGAATAGATTAAAATAAGCTTCCTTCAGCATAATACATGCATGCCTACAGGAGAAATATCTGTCCAATACCATATCAATACCAGATGACGTGTGCCGAACACTACGATGATTGGTTACATATACTAAGCAAGCGGCATGTCACTGCAACCATTTTTCAGGGTGTTCTAGGGACCAGATTGGAGTTCATCTGAGATCTATAGTGGCAGCGGTAGATGATGTAAGATCAATCTATTACCCCTATCAAAATAAACGAGGACACCACCCCGGCACCGGCCCGTCTGCAGTAGCATATATACGTAGTTGGGGTTGGGTAAAAGACGACTCCACCAGGTACTGTTTTGAAGCGCTACGCCTATCTGGGACGCTGACCTCTCTAGCACCAAGCAAAACGCTGAGGTACATGCCCGGAAAAACCCCCTGTACTGTGGGCCTCAGAGTTCTTCCCTAGCGCGATACTTGCGGAGTCGTGAATTACAGGGGGGTAGGATAGTACCTGCCCTGCCGTATTATAAATAACCCCGATCGACCGCCCAACCATCCGATAAATCACACCGCCAAGATAAAAACCGAAAATGGCACCCCACACCTACTTTTTGATATCATCTACCGTGTAACAACTTCATCCCGCTCGCTCGGCATACGAACTACGTATGATTATGGCTGCGGGCCCCGCCGCGAGATGTACACCTCTAACCCTTCCTGCACGACGAAGAAGGTCGCCTTGGCCTTGAGTTCGCGGGTAGGATTGACGAGCTGGAAGTCGAAGTCGCGCAGGAGACGGGGACAGACCTTGTTGATTTCTAGCAAGGCTAGGTTCCGACCTATGCAGACGTGGGCGCCGCCGCCGAACTACGATACGATATGTAAGCAAAAGGTTCGATAGGCAAGGCATCTTGTAATCTATGTAGTTAGGAGAAAAGGAGTGAGACGAAAAGGGGAAAATTACCTGACACATATACCTCTCCATAACCCTCGCATTCTCCTCGTCCTCCAGCCATCTCTCAGGCCTAAAGAAGTCGGCATCGGCTCCAAAAACAGCCTTATCGCGATGCAACACCCATCCGTTTACCGCAAGGCGGGTGCCAGCAGGATAATGGCGACCATCGATCTCGACGCCATCAGGGGCTGGCGCGTACCGCGAGATATTCAGTCCCACGGCAGGCCGTAGTCTCATGGCCTCTTTCAGACAGGCCTGGAAGTACGGCAGGTTCTGCGACTGGGTCCATTCTACGTTTCCCGTGGGCGGGATCGTGCCGTCTGTTACAGCGGCGTCGATCTCGGCCTTTAGGGATGCGTAGACGCGCGGCGCGGTCAGGGTTAACCAGAAGAAGGATTGCATTGTTGAGGCGGTTGAGTCTGAGCCTGCGAAGCTGCATCGGAGGGGTTGGTTAGTCTGCGTAGGTAGATGCGGTAGAGCGGGTTCAACTTACATGGCGCCATGCGCCACGGCGAAGATGTCACCTTCGCGGAACTTCTGTGGATCTTTCAAGTGGCCCTTGATGAGACTCGCCATGAGATCCTCGCGTCCATCACCACCAGCGCCTTTTCCCTCCCGCTCAATCTCGAACGGTCTGCGCTTCGCCATCTCCTCCTTCGCAATGCGCGTGATGAGGTTATTCGCGGGGTCCAGAGCAGGTATATACTTGCATATGGGATTTCTCCTGAGGAAGATGTCGAACTCGGGAATCTGGCCGATAATGCCATTGTACTTCTGGCTATTGTCGATAGTGCGGATAGCATTCTCCTTGTCCATGCCAGCAACTAGGAAGCCGAAAGATCGTCCGAAGGCTACCTCACCGAGGACGTCGAACGCGAAGTAATGCAGCCAGTTTCCCAGGTCAAAGGACGGCTGGGGTTTTGTTCCGCCGAAGGAACCCTCCTTGGAACTCGTGGTAGAGTCCGCGCAGAAGCTGCCCATACGTGAGACTAGAAGCTCGATCGTGTCGTCGATGAAGGGGCTGAGCTGGCGCATGGCGGCCATGGAGTAGGGCACGTTGGCGACCTTCTTCTTCATGGCGTGCACCTCCTCGCGGATCTCGGTGAAGATGTCCGGGTTTTCCGGCGGCGGGAACACGCTGTAGAAATCCGTCTTGTAGAAACGTTTACCGGCCGAGAGGATGTTGCGGGCAACGTGGGGCGAGGCGAATGAGACTTCATTTGGTCCGATGCGGACGATAGGCCCGTACTTCTTGTGAAGTTCGATGTGTTCCCATTGTGAATTTTCAGAGATGGTTGATCTGAGTTTCCATAGACGGGAGCATGATGCGAGGAATGGGCCGGGTATTGAACGTAAGGGCGAAGCATATCGCCTATACATCATCCGGCCGATGAGGAAGACGGGGAGGAGGATGGCCCAATAGGCACCGATAAAAAAGATGGCAAAGTTAAGGAAGATGCGCACAGGCGAGATAGTGCCCTCGTCAGGCACTATCATCTTGCCATCATGGGTTGAATCCATATTATACAAGTCCCAGTTGGTATGAATTGTGGCTAGAATATTAAACGAAGAAGTTCCAGCCTTCTTTCAGAGTACAAGGGTATTGTGTGTATAGGGCGAGGCAATAGTGGCTAAAGAGGATACGACGACGACTCCTGTTGAAGGAGAGGGACGAGTGCTTAATAGATAAAAATAGTCAGAGCTACAGCTATGTAAAGCTGTTAAAGACGCACGATTGATTACGAGGTATAAACGATTCAGTATGAAGCGTGTAAGTGCTCAACAGTTCGGCGAGCCAGATATCAACAAAACGCATGGGACGGCCCAGACCAAAGGATGCAATATAAAATATATGAAGTTCCCAATACATCTTGTCTGTACCTACAGATGGATCGACATGCGGGCCAGATCCCGCCACGGGCCCCCTTTACGTCTGACGTCTGATGTCTACAGCTTACTTGGTGATTATTTAAGGCGCGCTGAACACAGCCTGGCCAATCAGCGAACTGCCGATAGATCCTCGACATAAGTGACATAGAGGCGTAGTTCTAAGAAAGCGGGATGTGGATCGATGTGGAGGGCCCGCCGCAAACTGTCTAGAGGTTTGGACGAAATGTGGCGGGGACGGCTTCCTCATTGCGGGGAAGGAGGTTTACAAAACGGTGACGACGCATAAGGGATGGTATTTCCCGTCAATCGCCAATATCTGATCGGCGATTTAAATACCTCCATTATGGTAAGATGCATGGAATGGGATGACTTCTCAAGGCTGCCCTAGTGAGTCTATTACGATGCGAGAATATTGGTACGATATCGTTCGTTCGTCTTATTTGGTAGTGCTTGGCACCGGTGACAAGGGTGTATAAGTAGAGGAGGGGTGCTGAGTCCAACGATAGGATGACTGGCCTATAGCTTCTCATTTTATGCTTTGGGTGTCAGATCCGTTCACCTGGTTTGCTCTGGTTGACTAGTATAGCCCACACCATTCATTGCTCAAGACAGGAACCGGCATCACACTCCCTGCACATACACGTGTGAAGAGGAACCGTTACATCAGCAAGACTAGTAATGGATCATGATGAATTAGTCAGTCTGACCTATGACGATATTAACCGTATTACTGGCATCTTTTGTTACGCCAAATCAAACCATACTCTTGTGTCGAGTCTGCAATCCTCGCCGCGAAACACTGAACGCCGCATCGCCCAAAATGAGACGTCGGTTGATTTAATCCCACTTCTTGGCTTCGACGCCATCGGGAGGCTGAGTTTTATAGGTCTTGCTCTTGGCATCGTTCCAGCTCGTGCTCAAAGCCGTGCCGTTACTCTCGACGAAACTCTTCATCATAGCCCGTTTCGTATCTTCATCTGCATCCTTGTAAATCTGTTGGAAGAAGCTATTAACATCACCGTTTTTAGAAGGATCCTCGTCCCCGCCTTCGTCGTCGATATTATCCCAATTTTTGGGCCCCTTTTGGGAAGAAGTGGGGTAAGAGGGTGCACTGCTGCTCAGATTCGCTGCCGGGACAGCTGTGGCCCTCTCCGCAGACTCTTTCGTCTGCGAGGGAGTTGGAACTGTAGAAGTAGAGACATTGATTTTGATGGCGGTCACGTTGTAGATGCGAGATCGCAGCTTTTCGAGAAGAGCTGAGTACCAAGCCGAGCAATTTCTATCAAAATCAGGGAGTTCAAGTTCTCGAATATCCTTGTAACTGTTGCGAGCTTATTAGTAAAGTCCTAAACTGAACGATGAGCCAGCATGACCTACCCTAGAGCCGTAATAAAATCAAAGAACTGGTTGGAGGAAACTCCCTGGCTGGGGCTAATAGAGAGGTTATCCACAATGTCTGCATTGTCGCATCGTAAAGTCGGCCATTTTCCGGCCGTCTTCTTCTGCAGAATCAGCTCAATCTTCATTGACTTTACATTGTATTTGGTAGCCTCGGGTTTGATCTCGCCGAAAAGAAGAAGCATGATAGCGCCGCCATAGCTGCCAAGCGAGACGCCCTCGGCTGGTGTGATTTTGATTGCTCGTGGTTTAGACTCGATAGCGACCTTGTCTTGGGAAAGATTTTTCAAAAAGATGTCGACAGTCAAGCTCGTCTCGTTCTGATAGAAACTGCATCGGATTCTCTGCTGGGCATACATATCATGGTATTGAATCCATACTCTTTCCCAGGCGTCACGACTAGACGTGTCCGTCGGGGAATTAGCGGTATTGCTGCTCTCGCCACCAGCGTCGCCATCAACAGCAGATGAATCGTGCGGGGCGTTTCCGGTGGTTGACGGTTGAGATGGCTCCGGATACTTAACCGAGACGTGGGGTTTGCGACCGTCATGACCCACAGCAAGCTTCTCCATCTGGGTCAACGCTTGTAGGCGCCAGCTCAGGGCTTGGTTTCGCAAGCGTGACTCCTTCGTTTGTTGGCCCGCTGTGCTTAATGCGGCGGCCATGCCACCACTGCCGGAAGGCTGCTCCGATGGCCTTGCGCCGTCTTGGACTTCCTGTGCTCGTACAGTGTAATCACCATTGCCGTCAACCTTGTTCTGCTGGCCATCGTCTTCTTGGGCTCTCGCACCATCGCAAAGTCGCGTTGCCCAAAAGGCACATATGTCGGCATCTGCGAAGCGGCCCATGCGAAAGAGGGTAATGGCTCGTCGGAGCTGGGCCTCGGCCATTTGGTGGCGATTAGCACGATCAAAAGCGATACGAAGGGCCATCTCAGCATCGTAGAGGGCGAGGTCGAACTGGCTGGTACGTAGATAAGCTTTGGAGCGTTCGAGATGCCAGAGAGGAGCAGCTCGGTCCTTTAGAGCTTCAGTGAGCTTCGCGATGCCTTCAGCATAGTTTCCTGCCTTGACAGCCTCCACGCCGTCCTCAGCTAGTTTTGTGGCCATGGTGAACGGCTATGTTTGATAAGTGATAGATTGTTTAACTAAGCAATCTCGTAAGAAAGGATGGTAGTATGTGGTAAGACTTGTCGTATGTGGTATGTGTAAGGAAGAGAAACTTATGTGTGTAAATGTTGAAGAACGGTGGTCACTCCGTCACAGTCGAACAGGCGTACATGTAGGTATGTGCCGCGCAGGTCTGGGGCGTGACAGTGAAGGGAAGTCTAGCACAAGGTCGACACGGGCAGGAAGGAACCTTGAGGTCAGAACCTTCGAGATTTCCAGGTTATGAAATGATGGCCGGGCCCTTGTTGCCTGTTGGTTCTGTCTGGGAAGTGAGGGCCCGCGAGACTGCCTGTTGGCGGGGACCTATGGTGGGGTTGTGGACGGCAAGGGAAGCAACCTAAACAAATTCTGCCGGATCTTTTAGAGCTGAAGCTACGTAATTCGTCCTCGCCGCCTTCCTGAATAATCACGCACTCAGGTCGTTTGGCTTAGAGCTGAGCTTGGCAGGCATGTTTTATGTTTCACTGCACCACGCCTCAGGTTGTCTATGTCTTACTCATTTGAAAAGCAAACAAATGAACTTTCCGATATTTAAGTTCGTTCAGTACACCTAAAACGTGGGATTCGGTACTCGGTACTCCAGATATTCATAATGAGTGTATCTACAGCAGGTGCATGGTAAGTAGCAACCTGGAAGTATTTATGTGGTATCTGTATACAGGGTGAATATGTAGCTTCCACAACGTATTGAGTGATGACTCACAGGAAGAACACGGAATGACCATGATGCATCAGATATCATCAAAACAGCAGCATGTTCAAACACGGCATCCTGCTTTGCAGATTGGATACAACCTCCTTAAAGCGGGGCCACGCACCTCACCGTCGAAGGTTCTAGCAATTCGAAGGTTACTCAAATAATATTAGTGTTTGTCTAAGTCCTAAGTCAGGTATCTTCGTTCCCGTCGTATCCTCATACTGCTGTAGTATTTCGCATCGTACAACTAACTATTCGCACTCACTCAAATTGGCCATCAGATCACCGTCTCATTCGGGTATTTCGTCGCAAACATGCCCAGAGCCTTCATAGTGAAAGTGAACTTGTAGTTGGGGTACGAGATCATGCAGCTCTTGTTGAAGACGCCCTCGATAGCTTCCTGTTTCCACTCGCCGTTGGATTGCTGTCTCTCCATGATCAGCTTGACACCTCTCCTTATGGGTTCGATGTTGGGATAATCTGCATGCATTAGGCCGATCAGTGCCCACGCTGTCATGACGACTTGAGAACCAGTGGCGTGTTCGGTGTACACCATCTTCTCGCAGGACTGTAGAAACAGGTTAGAACAGTACTTTAGGGACTGGGTAGAGAAACGTACGCGATAGCTTTCAGACCATCCTCCATCCTTTCTTTGACGAGATATTAGAAAGTCACATCCCCGTTTCGAGTAATTGCTGTTGTTGTACTTTTCGCCAATGCTCTTCAAGCTTTCCAGTGCGAACATGGTCGCGTAGGTATAGCAAATAGCCCAGTTTCCATACCATGAACCATCTGGCTGTTGTGCCGTCTTTATCCAGGAGACCGATCGCTTAACAAAAGCGTCGATCTCGTTGGATCGGTGGTCCGGCCAGTGTTTCTTAAAGAGCGAAAGCGCCGTGACAACAGCTGTTGTGCATTCGACATAATCGTATTCCACCATGATCTTGCCAAATACTTCGGCAGCATTGAGCATCTCCATACTTTCGCTACCACGTGTGGGTTCGTACGAGGAACACGCTCCCGACGCGTTCTGATACGTCAAAATTGTATCGACGGCGTCGAAAAGGCGTTCATCGTCCAAAAGTTGAGGATAGCCAGGAGTCTTTTGCAAAAGGATGACCGACTTCAATGCTTCAGAGACGCAATCGCATACGGCATACCCTTGATCTCTCGTGCTGAAAGCCCAAGCACCCTTACGCTGTTGACGGTAGCAGATTGCTTGATCCTTGCAGTTTTCCCGGATTTGCTGGTCATCGAGGAAGCCCAGAGCCTTATTCAGCATGGGCCGCCATCGGGGATCTTGCTCAAGTCCGGCGTCAACCGCGGCCTGTATTAAAAATGACGTGTCCCAGCACTGAACACCGTTGGTGCCGTTGCAAAACATACCCTCAGCATTTACCCACATGGCATCCTCGAGTCTCTCGATATGTCTCTTGAAGGTGTATGCTTCGGGACCATCACGGATGTAACACGCGACAGTGTTGAGGGCGGCATTCACAGGGGCAAGATCGGCGAAGTCTGTATTGGCATCCTCCATATCGATGAGCTTGCTGACCCATTCGTTGGCTCTGTTCCTTAAGAAATTGGGGCGAATCCAAGACCAGACATTTACCAAAGCCCAGTTTGCCGTGTTCAGAACCCACGACTTGGGGTGATAATTGTCAATAGGGCAAATGGTGTTCCTGTTCCCAGCCCAGTCGATCGATTCCCATTTTTCAGGGAATAATTCCTTGCGCAGGCCGCGAATGGCGTCTGTTTCCTCGCAGGTCCACTTCTTGTCATATATGTAACCCATGGGTAGGAAGACTTGTCGCATATGAATCCACCACCTCCAGGGCGCAAACGGCACCCAGTCAGGTAAAAGCCATAGTTCTGGGGGGATGGGATTGACAATATCCCATTTACAGACACCGAGAATACTAAGCCAGAACTTCGCCCAGTGAGGCGCACTTGTAGCACCTCCCAATCTATGCAGTGTCCCACGTGCCTTCACCATGACAGGATGCTCGGGGTCGACGCCAACCAGGCGCAGGACAGTGTAGTTCAGCGAAGTGCCGAAGACGGTGCTTTCACCTTCAATGTGCAGCCCCCATCCTCCATCCTCGGGGTGCGCACGGGCGAAAAGATAATTTTTGATCTCGGTAGCCACATACCAGGGAATGGGCGTCTTGGTGGCATACCAGGTGATGACAATACCAGGCAAGAGAAACATAGGACCTCCATACTCGCATCCCCACTCGCCTGATGGAAGTTGAAGCTTCTCGAAGAACGCAAGGCCATTGCTCACGGCATCAAGAGGTTTCTTGGGCTTGGGTAGGTCCGGTAGATCCTAGGCGTACCACATGTTAGTTACGTAGTGCTTGAGTTAGTCCCGTACGCATGTGTCCTTACTATGTCCAGGCCAAGGTACCATTTGTCGGCTGTAGACTGTGGCCATTTATTGACAGCAGCGTCGTCCTCGAGGTAATGCCAAGTGAGCCTACCGCTCTCATCAAGACATCTCCACCGCGTACGATCCGTCTTGTCGGCGATTCGTGGACGCTTTGTATCGGCGTCTACACCGCCATTGCTCGCGCGTTTTCTCGACGATTGATCAACTCCATTGCGACTTTTGCCATTCGTTGTAGCTTTTGGGCCGCCATTCGACCGAGTTTGGGCCATTTCGACGTGCCCCTTTGAAGTAAGGCAGCGGTCGAGGGGTAACTTGGACGGATCGAGGAACGTTCGCGGGTCTGGACGAGGTACGTTTGGGAATTGATGTCGTTATACTCGTCGAGGAGAGTCAATTGAACGCCAGAATGATCAATTCGGTCCCATAACCAGCCTTCTACAGTTCCCACCTCCAAACTTGGTCTGTATCATCGTAAGTAGTCGGGTTCATCCATTGTTCTTGTATTGTAGTTATCTAATTCCGGGGGTCTACGGACTAACGAAAACGAATACGACTTGTCGGGTTTCTTGTCGCAGTGGCATGATGTGGCTCGTGCACACCTGTGTGTGGCTTATCGGCCAAGACGGGATGCCCCCATAAGTGCATCCCGTCAAGAGGTAGGCACGATTCCTCAACATGTGTCAATGCCCCTTTCAGAAGGAACGAGATAATGTAGATCAATATCTAACATTACCGTTCTCAATTTCAAATCAGAATCAACTACCGTAATTCCTAGCATCTACGTTCGCCTTCTAGTATGCATTATAGCCAATTCTGTAGAGATTTTCACACTTGTCCCATTTCCCACGGGTGTCATCTATCTGTACGACATCATTGCACTAGCCCAAGCACTGGCACTTTGTCGCACAGGACTTGGCCAGCCATCTTTAAGACCACGAGCGAAGTACCGCGGCATCCATGCTCACGGACCGTAATCGTACAAAGCACTATCCGAAATGGAACCCAGTAGCTCAACATTCGGTTCAAGTTCACCTTCGTCAGCAGTGGGATATGTGAATCCAAATTTGCGTAACATGACCTTGCCTCAAGACGCCAGGCAAACCCCTCAAACCGGGATTATCATTGACAAAATTGAAGAGATTCTCATTGCAAACCTAGATGCCCTCTCAGAAAACCAGGTTTTGACTATTCCCATCCGCTGTCGTCGTACAGGAAAGGTACAGTTAGTTCGATTCCCTTCGTCCAGAAGCAGCGAGACGAAAAAGTTCGGTAGGTCACGGAGCCGTTGGGCAAAACTTACCTGTTCTGTCTTGGCTTACTCGTTATTTTTCTCCCTCTGTCTCTAGCTGCTCTACTTCAGATTCTCCATTTATCTCATGAAGCACTCGTCGCCGGTACAGTTATCACTAAGAGGTCTGCTCTCTCCGTTCTGTTCCCTTCAGCTAAGAGGAACACTGCATAATCTCATCAACCAACATAGTCATAGGGCTATATACTATCAGAACCCAGAACTCTTTGGTAGCCAACAGTATGTGAACGAATTGGTCGATGACATCGCCTTCACATTCGGGCTAGGAAGAGATGCCCTAAATATTGTTAGCCAAAATGGTAAAATCCAAACGTTGTAATCCTGACACCTCAATAGGTTGCGGCAAGCAAGGGACTCATCGCCGGTGCCATGAGTGTCACAATAGGCAGTAATTCGGTTTTTGAATGCAACTCAGATGATTGTGTAAGTAAGAAAGTGCTGCAGCTATCATCACAGCCATTCGCTAAGATGGCATTAGCAAGGCGTTCTACTTCCTAATGCACGAGCCATTACGGGTGTTGATCTCAGAGCCATCAAATGGCTTCTTGTGATTGAGAAGGAGGCAAATCTCACCCCTCCACTAAGATGCTGTCCATGCTTGACTGACTATACCTAAAGGCGACTTTTCGCGGGCTCGTTGCTTCCAGGTTCCACGAGACCGCAACAGCCGGACCAGGGGTTCTTATCACTGTGTGTTCCACTTCCTATTAGCTGCTCACACGATACTCAGTTTCACGACTAACCTCGACGAAAGGCCAAAGGCTACCCGGATCTCTCTACGCGACAGTTTCTTCACAAACTCCACATGGCGTCTCCGACACTGCCTATGTATGGGCTTGTAGATTTTGACCCAGATGGGGTGAGAATTATGCTTACGTATAAAAACGGAAGCCGATCTTTACAACATGAAGAGAATGTAACCTTGAGCCAGCTCGTGTGGATTGGCCTGAGAAGCAACGACGTACTCGAACATCATAAAAAATGGCCACAATCTGCTCACACGAATCAAACTTATGACTCGAGTCGCATTTCCAGCTCACAGTTTGCATCGTTCCATTCAGGGGCATCACCTTGTCGTACCAGAGCCTTCAGTCCTGTCGAGGTTATGTTGCCGCTTAAAGCCGCAGATAGAAGATTAGCTCTGCGAATTCTCTCCGCGGCAGTTGGGAAAGACCATCAATTTGCCGAAAGCTTGGACTTAATCCACGAATTGCAGGTCATGCTCCTACTCAACACCAAGGCCGAGATCCAAGCCGTAGACGAAGCAGGGGACCTTACAACCTGGTTGGACTATACTTTGACAAGCAGGATGAACGGGCAATGACTACAAGACATATGGTAAGACCATGCTAGCTTACTGTCGATATTTAAGAGGATAAGTGCTTTCATGTATGCCTCGAGTGAGCTGCAGGAGAAGTGTCCGTCTAAAATCACCAGCACATTCGATCCACCAGGTATCACGTGATTGGTCCAGCCAATGACCATCAAAGCCATTAGGTCGGAGAAAGCAAGGGAAAAACCTACAACAACAATACTGGTAAATCAAATTATCGACAAATAATTGAACTTCCATCACGTCGCATTTGTTTTCCCAATCCCGTCATCTCTGGGGCTCGAAGATCGGTCAAGGTGCAGCAAGATACAGCGTGATAGCAGCTAACGCATGTCAACGCACAAAAATTTTCTGGGCCATTCCCAACTACCACCACAAGCGGCATAAACGGGCGGGCACTTTCTTCCAGCAGCGCAAATCCGGCCAAAGCCACCCGCCTGTCGTCTCACGTCGCACTGTTTTTGGAAGATATTGATTGTAATTGTCGGCGGGGTCATCCGCAAAGGGGTTTCAAGAGAGACAGGCCAAACACAACCATTTGAAGATGGCGCCAAGCCTATCTGAGGAAGAGATCGATGATCTCATCTATTTGGCTCGGGTGGGTGATGATACGGATCTCACCAACATGCTGCAGGAGCTTGCTGCCCGTGACGCTGCAACACCCGCGGACATTTTGACGGCTGCGAGAGAAGAACAGAGCAAGGCTACTTGTTTGCATATGGCGACCGCGAACGGACATGCAAGTAAGTTTGCAGTGTTTGGCTCCGTTTTATCTCGCCATGATTTGACAATGTGGCGTCGGACAACAAGAGGTGACAGTATACGCATTAATTGTCGGCTGTTGACTTCTATTGGTTGTACCCTCCTTCGCCCAAGATGGGCGTTTCGCTCCGAATGCGCCAGTTTTATTCTTGAACCAGTTATAGTACAATACGGTCATTCTGACCACACGCTCTTTTAACATGACTGGATTTTTATGAAGCGACTTATGCTAACTTTGATGTGCTCCTTTAGAAACGGTGACACTTATCCTTTCATATCTACCAGTGGTAGCTAAGACGTCAGTGACGGCCGCGCCTTCTCCAGCTCCGGAGGGGGATGAGTTGGCGCAAGCAGACCGGCCTTATATTGATGCGCAGAATGCATTCGGCAACACGGCCCTACACTGGGCATGCCTAGGAGGTCATCTCGACATCGTCAAGCTACTGCTCTCAAGAGGTGCTTCGCCGGCAATCACAAATGAGAAGGATCAGATCCCACTTGACCTAGCTGCTTTTAATAATCATATGCACGTCGTCGACCACTTCCTGGCTCAGAGCAAGGACCTTGAAGGTGGTAATGCGCAGGAAGGTGGCCTGGCAAAGGAAGCGGAAGATTTGAAAATGCAAGACGATACAAGCGAGGACGCATCGAAAAACGCGGTGTCGGGAGGATAGGATAGACTTTATCGCTCGATTAAGATAAAAAATGAAATAAATTTAAGATGTTCAAAAGGATATGACATGAGTGACAAGATATACTCTGATAAGTGACACTGACGATGCTTTATCCTCTATCGTGTAATTCCTGGCAATTTCCTTCACTCATGAATCGGCAACAAGTCTTTTGACTTTCTATCTATGAAGGACAGTGTGTGTACAAAGCTGAATGCCTTGTTGACTCTATCCCTCATTGTTCTACAAAACCACTACGGAGATCAAACTCGCTAAATGTATGTTTATAGCAGAGAATTTACCAGCGTTATTATAGATACCTAGGTATCAGATATGTTGCTACAAAGTGGTAGCCACGCCCCGAAAGCGAGAAGGCCACGAGAGAAAGTTGTGAGCAGAACAAAAGGTATGGAATGAGGAGCCTAGCAGAATCATCACGTAATCTCTTACAAACCATAAACTTTACACCGAATCCAAGAGAGCTAACAAGAAGGACTCAGTGATTTTATTTCTAATAGTAGTCTAGAGGTCTAGTCGAAACTCTATAAGGTTATTCTCTGACGATCGCACCTTGTTCCTCAAAACTCCGCAGTCTTCCAGCAGTAGAGCCTTCTTCATTCTCATAGCTGTCCAGACAGATAACAACCAAGACTCCCCGGAGGTCAGTTGGGTCCGTCACTATCAGATTAGGTCAGTACAATAGATTTCGCATTAGCTTACATAAAGATGGCGAATAACTCACAGTCGGGTTTTACTCTCTGTGGTCTCCAACGTCTATGATGCCACCACTGACACTCAAACGGTTTATCGGTCCGCGAATAACTCTCCGTCAATGCCATCTGACCAAGAATAACGCCCAACTCGCCGCTCAGTCCCTCAGAAGGGGGCGCATTCCTATCCAAACTCCTAAACATCTCCGGTACCAGGCTCGGCATCCAAGAGGGATTCCGACCCACCACAGTCTGCGCATTCCCAGCTTCCGCAATGCGCGTAACTCCCGAATTGTCATGGCGCTCGAAACTCATGAACCGCCAACAATCACCATTTCCGTAAGGGCCGATGAGCATCGACAGAACATCCCCTCTCACATAGACGCAGGGAAGCGGTCCCCAGCAATTGAACACGGTGAATTTCTTGTACTCTGGCATCGGCCACCTCACGCCATCTCTATCGATCAGGTTGATGCAGCCCTCCGGCATTAATCCCGTGACAGGATGGACTTCGTAGTCGCGATCCCAATAATATCCCTGAGCCTGCTCGATCACTCCATCGCGGTACCTCCACACCGCCCCTTGTCCCTCGCTTTCGTAGTCGAGTGCGCATTCTGGCGGCATCCTTGCGCCCCATTGGTCGGTGAGTGGTTCTGCGTCTTTGCGGACGCTTAGGCTGTTTACTACGAAGAGAAAGGTGAAGCTACCTTTTCGGTTCACTCCTAGTTCGCTTAAGCTGGAGGGGCCGTGTTGCTGCAGACGTGGCTTGCGAAATGGTGTGAGAGTTTTGTCTTCTAGCTTGGGGGGGGGCATTGATCTTACCTTGCTTCGTTGGCGTCTGCTGCTATGGGTGCCGAGGACTTCACTCGGGTGGACAAACATTCTGACTTGTGAGAGCTGATACCCAGGCGTTCAATACCTATCTCACAAATTATTATCAAGTAGTTTCTGAATTTTAAAGAGATGTTGTAAATGAGTTTCCTGAACATCTAAGTACTCCGGCGGTTTTTGTATAGTTTATAGTTTGTGTTTGCAACCATCCCTGGTCTCTGGGAACCGTCTAATCTTGATGGCGTGATGTAGACAAGCAATTTGAGTTGGTGATACTCATGGTGTCATTGTTCCACTGCCTCCCGAACGCAACGTGAAGTTTGGGTTTGTGGCATGTTTGTGTAACTTTTTAGTGAATCTCAACGTTTCCAAGCGGGGCCTCTAATAATCAAACACAAAATTTCTATACTGTCAATGGATAGCCATGCAATTATCTAACACTTAAACGTAGTTTAGCCGGAAATAACGACCCGAAGATCCTAAGTAATAACTTATCACTGAACTCGACAGCACCATTTCATAGAGCTAACCACGGAGACACGAAAGTGGTCACGATGCTCACACTTCCCGCTGTGTCCACCAGACTAGTAAGTATTAAGTATTACCATCTTGTTTCATAAACTCTTCACTAGCCTGTCTTGCTATCACAAGTGCGTCAGTGATATTAAAATCTGCGCAACCGTATACGAAGGTGGTTGCCTTGTACTTCGTAAAGCAGACATTGGTGGGTCCCTAAGGCGGCCGGTCGCCTCTCAATTGGGTAGAGAAGCCATGTTTTCTAGTCCAACCCTTCAAGTTATGGGAACTGTTGGGTCGGGACTCTTAAATCATCCGTCCTTAGAATGCCGCATTCATTGTTAATGAGCACGATGCTGGTAAGCTGTATTTCTAACTAGTCTGTTGTAGCGACGAAATGGTTGTTCTTTCGTAGCTGTTAGCGGACAGTCAACCAAATGATATTAGGGTGATACATAGTTATTGGAAGATACGCTTAAACTGATTTATTAACCCGAATATTTGCCGTAGAGTATTCATCTGATGTTGTGGCAGGAGTGGGTTGATGAACGGACCCTACTCATTATCGTTGATGCTTGGTGAAAAGTTTTACGGCTTGTGGAATAAAAAGGTTCTTGTGATCTTAACGTTTTGTCGACTTTATTATCAGCCACAGCCCGATCCTATCAATATCGGGAGTACCCGTGATGTTTTCATAATCGACAAATCTTTCATTAGATTCAAGTCTACTTATCTGGACGTGGCTGTCTTTAGTAGATGAATAAAGCTTGTTCTAGGACACGACTCTTGACAAAGAGAAACAAGGGCCAATAAGAATCAAAGATGATACCTCTGTTGAGTTCCGTAATATTGTGGACTCCCGACGCCTTTTCTTATAAGGACAGACTATAAGACAAGAGCAAGGTTGAAAGTTTTGAGTAGGCTTTCTCGCTAGTATTGCCGCATCGATGGACAGAGGACTAAAGTAGGGAGTCATACTACAAGTAGTTCAAGGCTTCCTGTGGAACCAAAACTAATGCACCGTAGCATAGAGTCATTTCGATAGCAAAGAATAACAAGAAAGGGGTGAATCAGCTCGTGGAGGAATATCTTCGATAAAAAGATTAATCTTCTTGCGGTGTTATAGGTCTATAATTATATAAAAGAAATAAACCAATGCACTCTTTAAATAGGATTATTAGCAATATATTTAAATAATTTAAAGTTTAAGTTTTAATTATAAAGTAAAAAAATATAAGCTTATTATTTATACTAGCGATTATTTAAACTAGGGCTAGCCCGTTTTTATATATAATAAAAGGCTTAGTTAAACCTACTTTTTTATAATATACCTTTTAAAATTAAAGCTATTTAAAGCTATAAATCTGCTTTTAAACAAAATAAACAAATAAAATAACTATTTTTTAAGAATTAATTAATAAAAGTTATATTTTATATATTTTTATTAATTAGCTTTATAAATTATTAATAAAAATAAAAGATTATTATTTTTTTGCTTTAATTTATAATTAAGCTTTATTATTAATATAAATAACGCTTTATAAATAAATAATTATTTATTTTTTAAGCATTATAAAGCTTTTTTTAGCTTTTTTTTTTTTTTTTTTTAATACTTTAAAAATTAGTTTTTATAAGCATTTATAATTACTTCTTATTTATATAAGCAAATTTTACTAACTTTTTTATGTTTATAATAAATAATTATTAAAAAAATTTTTTATATAAGTTTTTTTTTATTTATATACTTTTTAACGTTGTTTTATTATTTGTTTTAATATAAAAAGCATTATATAATAGTTTAAATTAATTAATATTATAAATAGTATTATTATTATATTTATTATTTTTAACTTTTTTATGTTTGTTTTAAGCTTTATATAAATGTTTTAAAAATTTTTTTAGTTATATATAAAATTAATACTAATAAAATTAAATAGCTTGCTTATTTTTATAGCTAAAAATAAAAGCGTTTTTGCTTTTTTTATTATTATTATTAACGTTATTATTATTATTAATATTAATATTAACAATGTTATAAACGTAGCTATTTATATTATTATTACTTTTATTATTATTATTGCTATTATTATTATTTTTAGCATTTTTTTTAGCTATAGTTTTAATATGTTTTTTATTTATTAAAGTTATAATAGTTAAAATAGCTAAACTTTTTATAAACTTTGCTTTATTATTACTGCTTGCTTTTTTATACTTTATAAAACTTGTTTAGCGTTTATTTTTATAAACAAGTTTTTAAACGCTTATTATATTATAATAAGCAATTTAAAATGTTTTTAATATATTTTTAAACATATTTATATATATTTATAAATTTTTTTATTTTTTTATAGCTTTATTAAATATATATTAATTTAATTTATTTTTAATAAATTATATGTTATATTTATAATAATATATTTAGTAGCTATTTTTAAAAGTAGCGCTTTTAAAACTATAAATAAATTTTAAAAGTTTAATTAAATATATATTTAAAAAAGTACAAATTAATATTATAAATAAAAAATAACCTACTTTTATATTATTATTAAAATGTTTTTAATAATTTTTACTGCTAAATTTAGCGCTTGCGCTACTGTTTCCGCTGCTTTTACTACTGCTGCTACTATTATTATTACTACTACTATTACCTTTGCCTTTACTGCTCCTAGCCCGGCTTCCCTTATATATGCTTACATTATTATTATTATTTATAATATTTTTAATGTTTTAAAAAAAAAAATTTAATTTTAATAAGCTTTATTAAAGCTTTAGCTTATAATTATTATAATTATAATTTATTAGTTTAAATAAGCTTTAAATTTAAATATAAGTTTTTATTTAAGTTTAATTATATTATTAAATTTTTTTTATAATATATAACATATATTTTATAAATTAATAAAAGCATAAAAATATTTAAATTATATTTATAATAAGTTTTTAATAAGTTTATTAATTAATATTTAATTTATAAATAAATAAATTATTTTAAAAAAGCTTTTATAATATTTTTATTTAATTTATATGTTTTATATATTTATATAACGTAGCTAAATATTAATTCTTTTGTTTTTTTTTATTATTAAATAGATTATTTAAATATTATTTAAATAAATCGTCCATTTTTAATTAATTTTTAAAGCTATTATTCTTATTTTAATAAGCTTTATTATAAAGATTTTAATTTTAATAATTAATATAAATATTATGTTTTATTTAATTATTTTTTAAATAATTATATTTTTATATAAAAAAATAATATAGTTTTAAAATAATTTTTTAGTTTTTTTATTATTTATAAATAAAACATTTTTAATAATATAAAATATTTATATGTTTTATTTTAATTATTTATAAGTAATTTTTAAAAACTTTATATAATATAAATATTTAATTATTTAATTTATTATAATTAAATACTTTTTATTAAAATTAATTAAATATTTTAATAAAAATATTGCTATAAATGTTATATTAAGTTTTATTATAATTATAATATATAATATAAATTTAATATATTTTTAAAATACTTTTATTTAAGCTTTAATTATTTTTTTTAAATGTTTTAAAAGCTTTTTAATAAATAAAAAAGTTATTAAAATTTAATTATTATTTATTAAGTTATAATATTAAACAATTTTTTTAATATATTAATTATATATTAAAATTATTATATAAGCTTTATAGTTTTTAATTATTTTAATTTTTAAAAACTAGTTAATATTACTTTATTTTTTTAGTTTATATACTTTTTTAATTTTATTAATTATTTTTTAAGCTTATTATTAATAATTATAATAATAAAGCATTAAAAAATTGTTTATATAAAATATTATATATATTTTATAATTTATTAAATAAAAAAAGCAAAGTTTTTTAAATAATAAAATTAATTATAATGTTATAAGTTATTTGATTATTTATTAAAATGAGCAAAAAAAGTATAAAAGTTATAAGAAAATTAATAATTTATTAAAAGTTTATTAATTAATTAATCTATTTATTTATTTATATTAAATATAATAAATATATTAATAAGCATATTTATTTAATAAATATGCTTAATAAATGCTTTTATTTTATAAAAAAAAATCCTATCTTTAAATATATTAATTATAATTTTTAAAAACTATTATAAATATTTAATTTATATTAATTTAAAATTAAGCTATGTTTTTTATATTATACTAGCTTATAAAATATTATTTTAGCGTTCTGTTATTTTTTTTATTTAAAATATTTATTTATATAAATTCCGTATTAACTTTATTATTTTTACTTATTAAAATTTACAATAATATTATAATATAATAATTTTATTTACTTAATAACTTATAAAAAAATTATAATAACTAAGTTTATTTTAAAGTAATAAAAATAGCTTTTTGTTTTAATTATTATTTAATAGCTTATTATTACTTAAAATATTAACTAAGTTAGCAAACTTGCTAACTAATATAAAAATATTAATAGCTATTTTATTAAGCTTGCTATAAAGTTTATTAATTTATTGTTATAATTATTTAATTTTATTACTTAATGTTTTAATAATAATAATTATTACTTTTATAATAAATATATTTTAAATATTTTTTTTAAGTTATTTAAACTTATTATTAATATTTTTTTTATTATTAACTTTAATTTTAGTTTAATAAAGCTTTTTTATAACAATAATATAATTTTTAAAATTTTTAATAATATTAGTAACATTTTTTTTATTATATTATTTATTATAATATTTATAAAGTTAATATTAATAAAAATTAATATAACTAAAAGTAAAAAAATTATTTATAATTATTATATTTATAGTGTTATTTTTTATAAAATATTTAATAGCTATAATAATAGCTTTATTTAAAAGTTTATTTTTTTAAGCTTTTTTTTACTGCTTTGCTTTAATTATTTAAATATACTTTAATTTTATTAATTTAACTATTTTATTAAATATAAAAGTTTTGCTTTTTAATTATATATTAATAATTTTATTAATTTTATTAATAACTTTTTTAAATAATAAGTTCTTTTTAAAAATATTAGCAATTATTTAAAACATAGCTTTAATAACGTTGTTTATTTTACTTTAATTTTTATCCTTTTTAATTTTATAATTATTACGCTTAATTATATAATATAATTTAATTATAATTATAAATATGTTGCTATTATAATTTAAATTATTAATAAAACTAATAATAATTTTATATTATTTAATTTTTTGCTTCTTATTATAAAATATAATAAATAATTTATTTTTATTATTATTAAGTTTAATACGTTTTTTAAGTTTATAACCTTTTTTATTATTAAATTTTTTAATTATTTTATAAAAATATGCTATAATATTTTTTAAAGTCGGAACTTTTATTTTATTTTTTTTAATTATTTTTTTAAAAAAATTATGTTTTTTTATTAAACATTTTTTATTAATAAAAATATAAAGCAAAACATTTTATTTTTTTATTTTTTTATATATATTATTAAAAATTAAATAAACTTTTATAAAAATTAAATATAAAATTTTAATTATTATTTTAATAAATTAATTAA
>MU279150.1:0-37539 GCA_022385715.1 Xylaria cubensis | reverse complement strand
ATATTAAATAATTTTAATAATAATATATTATTAAAAAATATTAAAAAAATCTTATTTTAAAAAATAAAAATAACCTTATTTTAATAGCTTTATTTAATAATATATTATTAAAAAAAAGTAATAATAATAATAATAATAAAATAAAAAACATTTATTTATAAATATAAATTTTAAATTAATTAAAAAAACTTATATTATAGCTTAAATATAATAATATTTGCTTAATAAACTATAAATATTAATTAATTATTTTTTATTTTATTATTATTATATTAAATATTATAAATATTAATAAAATTATTAAATTAATTAATTATAAAACTATAAAACATAATTTTTATTAAAATAAATAGTTTAAAGTTATAAATAATAAATATAGCTTTTTAATTAATAATTTAATTTAAAAAATAATTATTAAACTATTTAATATTAAAATATTATTTAATAAATAAATATATAAATTAAAAAAAAACAAGCTAAAAAAGATTATTTAATATAAAGCTAAATAAATAATTAAAAAATTTAAATAATAAAATAATATAAATTATTATAAAACTTTTATATTAATAATAAAGCTTATAAACTATAAAATTTTATTTATAATTATTATTATTTTAAATTTTAAAATTTATTAAATAAATATTAAAACAGCTTTTTTATATAAAAAAATAATAAAAAATATATATATTAAATAATTATTTAAATTTATTTAAAATTTAATTAAAATATATAAACTTAATAAAGCATTATATAAATTAAAATAAGTATTTAAAATATAATATAAAATATTAGTAATATTTTTTAAAAAATTAAAATTTAATAATTTAAACTTAAATATAAAAATTTTTGCTTAAAATAATTATTATATTATTATTTATATTAATAATTTTTTAATTATTAAATTATAAGTTTTAAAAATTAATAATATTAAATAATTATTAAGCAAAAAGTTTTAAATAAATAATTTAAGTTTTATTAAATTTTATTTTAAAATAATTATAAAATATAATTAATTATATTATATTTTAAAATTATTATAATAAGTTTATTTAAAAAAAGTTTTAATAAAATTTAGCTTTTAAAACTTAAATAAGTTTAAATATAAAAAAGCAAAACTAATTTATACTTTTTTTTTTATAAATATTAAAACATTTAAAAATAATTTTATATTTAAATAAAAAAATTAAAAATAATATTAAAAAGCTATTAAATTATTAATATATATAATATTAAATATTAAACTAAATATTGCTTTTATTATTTTTAAATATAATAAATATATAATAAAGCTAAATATTTTTTATATTAAAATAATAAAATAAATATTTAAATATTTAATAATTATAATTAATTTAAAACTAATATATAAAAAAAGCATTATTAAATTATAAAGCTATATTAATTTAAATTAAAAAGCTTATAAAAAAACGTATTAATTAATTTTAAAATATGTTTTTAATTTAAAAAATAAAATAATTAATTAAAGTTTAAAACATTAATTAATAATATTTTTATTTTTTTTTAAAATTAAATTAAAAAAATAAACTTAAGCTTTTAAAAAAGTTATTTAAATATAAAAACTATTATTTAAATTAAATATTAAATTAAAAAACATATTTATTATTATATATAATAATAATTAAAAAGCTATTTTAATATTTTATAACTTATTATTATATAAAAAAAGTAAATATATTTTAATATAAAATTAATAATATTAAAAATAAATAATTATTAAAAAAGTTAATTTTAAATATGTATTTATTTTAAATTAAATAATTAATAAACTTATAAAACTATTATTTAAACCTGTTTTTAAAAAATTTAAAAAAGTATTAAAACTAAAATAAATATTAAAATAATTTATATATAAAGCTAATAATTAAAAATTTTTATTACTTTTTATTATTATTTTTTTTATTATAAATAACTTTATTAAAATATATTTTTATATTTTAAAATTATATATATTAAAATTATTAAAAGCTAAATTATAAAATAAGTACTAAATTAATTAAAACAAATAATAATAAAAAAAAAATTATTAAAATAAAAACTATAAAGCATTTAAAAATTATATTTTAATAAAAAAAATAATAAATTATATTAATTAATTTAAACTAAATTTTATAAATATTTATATATTTAAATATAATAAGCTTAATTTTTAAAAAGTATTTTTATTAATATAATATTAAACTATTTAAAAAAGTATTAAACTATTTTAAACTAATAAATTAATTAAAGTTTTTTTAATTATATATTTATTTATGCTTTATATTATTTATTAAAACTTTATATTAAATATATTATTTATATTACTATAAAACTAAATAGTATTAAAATATAATAATATAAAAAATATTAAAAAAGTTTTAATTAGTTTTAAAACTAAAAGTATTAATATTTATAATTATATTTATATATTTTATTATTAGCTTAAATATTAAATAAAAAGTAAATAATAAAAAATAATATATAATTAATATAATTATTTTAAAAAAAAACGGTTAAAATAAAAAATATATAATGTTTTAAAACTATAACTTTTATAACTAACTAATAAAAAGTATAAAAATAAAAAAAACATTTTAAAAATTTTAAAAATAAACTTATAAATATTTTAAAAAAAAGTTAAACAGTTTAATTATTTAATATAATAATAATTAAAAATAAAATAATTAAAAAAAGTATATTTATTATTTAATAAAATAAATCTATATTTAATATAATATAAAAAATAAACCTTATTTTAAAAACTAAGATTTATAACTTTAAAAATGTTTTTAATTTTTATTTTAATTTAAAATATTAATTATTATAAAAAAGTTTATAAAAAAAACATTATATATAAAAAAAGTATTATATAAAATATATAAAATAAGCATTAAAAATTAAAAAAAAAATTATAAACTATTATTTATAAACGTTATTTATAATATATTATAACTACTATAAAATTATAAGCTTTTTTTATTTAATTATAAAGCAGTTATTTTTTTTATTAATATTTTATTTTAAAAAACTTTATTAATATTATAAAACTATTTCGTAAACTTTTTTGTTCTTTTTGTTTTTTAAATTATATTTAAAAAAAGTATACTTTAAAAAGAATTAAATATTTTTAAAAACTTTAACTTATTACTACATATATAAATTAAAAAAGAGTATTAAAACTAAGTAGCTAAAATATATACGATCTATAATGCAGTAAAAATATATAAATAGGCTATGCCTTATAATATATAATATTAGAACTTAGACTTTTAGATAATTTAACGGGATTACCAAGTACTACCTTTGATACTTTGTACTGTGCCCCCTCTTTTTTCTGAAAGCTCAGATTTATTCTAACTACATCGCTCTTCAATCTACTCAAGTGTATTTGTTGATGACCTGCCTGGATCCTCGCGTATTGTGACTCCTTCGACTCCTCAAGCCGGTCGTATAACTATAGCCGACTAGGTTAGAGATATGTGACGCGTTGTTCCCCGCAGCTTGGCTTTCAATGTTCTCTTGTGAACAAGTAATGTTTCATGACAAATAATTCTGACCGTATAAGACGGTTTGTTCGATCATAAGCCGAGATGCAATATTGCAATCGTGAGTCGGAATCTCGATCATGCTATCCTGACTTATACAGGGGTTTCGCCGCAGGCTGGGGTTGTTGATTTTCCGGTGAAGAAAACCGGGAATTAGGTTACATTTCTCTGTCAGCTTGTCTGTGCATATACGTGCAGGTAACGGTACATGCCAAGGGCTCCGGTCGAGTTTCGCAGTCCGGGACATGCTCCACATTGTAGACCGTGGCTCAAGCCCTGGCCTCGGTAACGGCTCGCCACATGGTTAAGTCACATTGCACAGGCCAATGGATAGCTATAACGTCGTCGGTACGTTGTAGGCTTTGCAATCTCGGGTATACTAGCCGCACATACCTATGCTAGTCCGGAGCCATTTGCTTGTCCTCCGCGACTAGTCAAGCTGCATCTTCAGCTTGGCCGTTTACAGTAAGCTTCGAACTCCACTCCCAACGTCCATAGACGTGAGGCTTTTCCTGTCGGCGTCGATTTGTGTATTTTGAGTCGTAATTCAATCTCTACCGTAAGCACGGATGGACTCTACGGCTCGGGTGCCTAGCCTCGCTATGTTCCGGCCATGAGATTCGGCTCAAGGAGGCTCACCCCTGGACAATACCAAATAGCTTCTGGGGCTTTTACAGCGATCCTGTGCAGGCGTATGTCCCCGAACGAACTACGACCGTTCGATCATGCGCAGTTCGCTTGTTCCAAATCCTTCCTGCGTCATCATGAGGTTAGCTGTTAGAGATGGCTCGAGCTAGGAATCTTTCATAACACTTTTTGATGTCTTAAATTTCCTCAGGAGGCATATAAATAATAAAATCACCTTATTCATGTCTCGACAGCCCTTTATACCATCGGGTATCTTTCAAGACTGCTATCCGTAATTATTGTCCAGTACTATTAACAATGGTAGTAAAACTTGGTCTTTTGGCTGTGGCCTTATCTTCGTCATTTGGTAGCGCAGGTACGGTCCCAAAATACCAAGCCGAGTTTGATTACGTGGTGGTTGGTGCTGGAATTGGTGGCACCGTGACAGCTGTGAGACTTTCGGAAGATCCATCTGTATCCGTTGCCCTCATTGAAGCTGGCACTTGGTATGAGAAGGTGGCAGGTAATGAGAGCCAGGTTCCCGCATATGATGCTAGATACAACGCGAAGTCTGTCAATGTGACAAACCCGGCTGTCGAATGGGGACTTACAACGACACCGCAAGCTGTAAGATTCAAAAACTTTTAGCCTTGGGAAAAAATGGGATGCTAATTTTTGAGATAGGGAGTCGGCGGTATTAGCGTACACGTCGCTCGAGGCAAAGCGGTAAGTGTTCGGAAAACTCCTAAGTAAAACACCTGCTAATTGGCAGTAGCTCGGTGGTTCATCGAACTTACACTATAGTATGTCCTTAATATTTCTTGGCTCTCGTTATAATAACTCCAGGTTATTGAACGGAGACAACTTGCTGACCTCTATTCGTCTGTAGTGCTATACACCCATAGCTCCTATGGAGCGATGCAGCAGTGGGCAGATGAAGTTGGAGATCAAAGCTACACCTATGATCGTGCTAAAGCCTACTACCATAAGAGTATGAACTTCAGCCCTAAGCTCGCTGAAGAGAGGCTCGCGAATTCCACGCCAACTTATGACCCCAATGTGATACCCGTTGGTGGACCGCTTGATGTTCAATATACTAGCTTTGCTTCGCCCTGGTCTACCTGGGTGGCCAAAGCATGTAAGTGGTCCTCGAAACTCTTCATATACACTAAATATAGGAGCTAACTTCAAGTCCTGTAGTGGATATGGTGGGATTGACGAACACCGCGGCCTTTATCAACGGCAAGTTGCTGGGTTCCTCCTGGGCGACTAGTAGTATCAA
Source organism: Xylaria cubensis (assembly GCA_022385715.1). Classification (NCBI taxonomy): domain Eukaryota; kingdom Fungi; phylum Ascomycota; class Sordariomycetes; order Xylariales; family Xylariaceae; genus Xylaria; species Xylaria cubensis. The sequence continues at coordinate 32,088 of MU279150.1, read as the reverse complement.
GAATGGCCGTCGTGCGTCTGCTGCTACTGCATACCTTGAACCCTCTAAATCTCGGAAAAACTTGAAAATTTATGACCTCAGTATTGGTGAGAAGATTCTTTTCGATAAGAACAAGAGGGCCATTGGCGTGGAGGTCACTACAGCTGGCAACACCTACAAGCTGAAGGCTCGCAAGGAAGTGATCGTAGCATGTGGCGCTTACCACTCACCCCAGTTGCTGCAAGTCTCTGGTGTTGGTCCCGCCAAACTTCTCAAGAAAAATGGAGTTTCGGTGGTTGTCGACCGTCCCGGTGTGGGCGAAAACCTCCAAGATCACGTCTACTATGGCGTTGGGTACCGTGTCAATGTTGATACTTTCACATCTCTTCAGTACGGAGACAACGAACTTCAAGCTGAGGAACAGTGGAACAAGAATGCTACTGGGCCGTTGGCCAGCCCAGGTGCTGACTATGTTGCTTTCGGAAATCTACCCAAGGACATCACAGCAGGCTTCTCGAAAGATACCCTTACAATCATCAACAAACTCCCTGCTGACTGGCCTGAGTTCATGTTCTCAACGATCCCGGCTTATATCTCAGATTTCTGGACAGCGGCTCCCCCATCTCCAATGGACGGGTACATGTACGCATCGCTGCTCGCTACCATCCAGTGCCCTACCTCGCGAGGAACAGTTCAAATAGCTTCGCCCTCAATGCATGACCAGCCACTGATCAACCCTAATTGGCTGACTACTAAGCACGATGTTGAGCTTGTTGTCGGCGGGTTCAAGCGCCTCAGACAGATTCTCGAGGCACCTATCTTGGATGGAGTTACTATTGGCCCTGAGTATTACCCAGGTTCTAATGTTAAAACCGACCAGAAGATCTACGAGCACCTCAAGAAGTCTTTCAACAGCATCTCTCATCCGGCGGCAACTAATAAGATGGGTAAGGCGAGCGACCCTCTTGCTGTGGTTGACAGCCATGCTCGTGTCTACGGCGTCAAAGGATGTAAGATCTTTTTTGCCCTGATCCTCCTCAATAGCTGATAATGCTAATTATTTATTCTAGTGCGGGTTGTTGATGCTTCCGCCTTCCCCTTTCTCCCTCCTGGTAAGCTTCCTCAAATTCTTGCTTAAACAGTGCATGGCTAAAAAGTTCAGGTCTTCCGCAATCTAGTGTTTGTAAGTAATCACTAAGCTAAATATATTGAATCCCCATTTAACCTAACATTTAAATAGATTTCTTGGCTGAGAAAATTTCGGATGATATCAAGCATGGGAACTAGGGAAATTAAGTTGAACATTCTTAACAGTGACTACAGCATCTGCCGTCACTGGAAAATTCTGCACATATCTTAGTGTTAGCACGAAATTTACTTACTGATAAACTTTGCTATATTAATGATCTTACTTACTCTCTTTGCAAGTAACGCTGAGATAGATGATCAGAATTATTATTTCACTGATCGCTGTAGGTAATAGAGCATGGCATCTTCCACCTATGAGATAAATCTCCAAACTTTCCGCGAGACTAGTGTCTAGATAAATCCCAAAATCTTTCTCTATTTAACTAGACGATCGCCCCTCTGAGTGAAATCCATGTCGAGAGCCCTGTTTCTAAGATTGATAAAGGGTTCCATTTATCCGAATTGCGGAATTCGTTCCTTACAAAATTCCGCACTTATGAAGTGACATGTGGGTAAGTGGAGTATAGAGCGCTGGTAAGTGTTGGCATACATGCCACGTGAATAAACCGGAATGTGTATTGGATGCATCGAACGGTGATCATCAGATTACTCTGCAGTGTGAGACCTTCGTATTTTTATCGTATACGAAGTAGGTATTGTACAGTTAGAGGCTCTGCATGATGTTTTCTATAGGGCCGGGATGTGGACGCTAGTGTTGAGTTATGACGCAAGGGTACGGACAGGGATGATGATGTATTTCTATCTTTCCCAATGCAGTAATTACCCAAACACCACCCATAAAATGGGGCGTAACCATCGATGTGCTGAATTTGGTAAACACGTTGTGGTGGAGGTCGTGATTTGCGAATTTGAGAGTCTGATAGGTCCCAAGTGACAAGCCATGTATGTTGATCCCACGCATTTCGTACACGTGAATTCTTCCAAAGTAAGGCATGGTCGAAGTGGTATCCTGGTCTTTGATTTATTTTGATTCGTGATAGGCTCGATGTTCTGGATTTGGAATTTGCGGCAGTGAAGTACAAGAATATGGCTGGTTCTGGCCTGCTATTATCGGAAAGCGGCCATCCTAGAAACTATAGCTAATACCTTTTCGAATAATAGTTCTATACATATCACGAGTAGAGGTCTAGCTTTGTTTCATCACAATAAGCGCGGAAGATTTATTCCCATACTGGCTGAAACAGGGTACGGGTCTTCTAACCGGTCTAACTGCTAGGTACTGTAAACTGCTAAGATCATAGATCTCGAAAGCGCATTGCTCAAGTCTAGGGTCAGTCTAGGCCCGTAGACTGGTATTAGTACGTACGGCAGATACTTTTCCAACTAATATCAGGCACGGACGACTCGGTGGCTTGGCAAATGGCGGGGTCACTCCCGTGCCGGTAGGTGTCTCGGCGAGCTCTTGTTTTTCAGTGGCGTTTCGGTGTCCGGGAATGAGATAATCGCGCAGACTGAGTAGGTGGAAGTCTCTTCTTTTTGGAATTACCGTCCATATTAACTTGGTAAATGAGGTTGACTAACCGTTTAGTTTAGGTCGGCCGATAGCAACGAGCACCATAAGTCAAGAATAAGGGGTAACGGCTCTTCTCCGCCACATACGTCAAGAGGCTTAATATTCAGGTTACGATGATAACTGTAAGTAAGCTTATCTATATCTTGCGTTCCCATTGGACGGACATGAGCTATTGAATATGTTCGATAATGTCGATAGCCTAGCAAATCGACTGAAAGAACGCTGATATACCGTATCATAAGTTAGGGTTATTCAGCTTGGCAACGGGAGCTCGAATTTGTTGGTCGTATCTACCGGTCTTGAAGGAAAGACGGACCGTAAATAGGTTATAAATATAACCTACCACCTTAGCACCGCAGTATGCACCACACATTGCGCATAGTGGCTTAGAAGCTATAGTTTGATGTATAGGACGTACCTTTTTATCGTTTTCCTCGGTTCGGTAAGGTATGCATGCGTTAGTCTAAAAACTGGTAGTCGCCAATTATTCTTTCTCGAGGTGCAGAACCCTGGTACTCAAAGCCAATAATATCTGCAGTCATGCATTTTCTGTTAAAATTATCATGAAAACGCAAGAGGGCGCCAAGACGCTGGGGTTCCTACCGTATAAACTGCAACGATTCTGGGTCGGACCATGGATCAAACAACGCCTTTCCTAAACATAAATAGGCTAGCCATAGTGTATAAGAGACAATGTAGTGATTATGTACCAGCTAGCTTGCAGGGTGCCACCGGACAGCGTAACGCTGGGCATGACCATTTGTCGGTAGTGGATCTTCCTGGCACATTGCGGCTGAAGAGTCGCTCTAGAGCAACGCAGACAGATGCCGACACGATGAAAGGATTTGTATCAGAAGCTACGACGCGTAATGTACGCTGATTGGCTACCACTTGTCGTTCACTTCCCTAACCCTTGTCTACTTCGGTAAGAAGTCCTCCGCATTACGTTATCTGGTGATGGGCGGGTCTATGCTATAGACCAATTACGAAATAGTAATTATTTCCACCGGTGCGAGACAGATGGCACGAAATTCACAGCGGCAACACGTGAGTGATACGACGACGATCCGTCTCACCGAAGAGTGAGCCACTCCCACTAACTCTGCAAGTGCCTTGTGAGGGTGCCATTGCATAGGCATAAAATCCTTTTTTTGATGATTATTTAATTTGATTTTTTAAGACATAGAGATACGCCATAATATCAGTAACCGAGAGGAGAGATTCAAGGTACTTTCGTACTCACCATGCCGTGTTGAACGATATGTTGATTTATACTATTAAGCACTACATGAATATTTGTCATTCCTTCCGTCGAAGTAACAAGTCCATACGTTACTAGGAGCATATGCATTTCATGCGCGTCTCTCAAGTTTCGCAAAGAATCCTTCTTGCCTGAAGAATAGTGCATTCTCAGCTCTGAAGGCTTCGGGATCCACCACTTGCATCTAGATCATAGAACAATTAGTTCTGAGCCATGAAGTGTATTCGTACCTGTGCTAAAGCTTACCTTATAGTTCAATACTAAGAACGGAACAACTTTTTTCAACTCCAGAATACCAATATGCTTGCCAAGACAAACACGTCTCCCAGCACCGAACTAATTTAATTATAAGCGCAAGATAGTCCAGAAGGAGAAATGTAAGTGGAAAGACCTACGGTGAGAAGCATTTTCTCCAACTCCCTCCGATGCACGTCTCCACCTGTTAGCCACCGTTCAGGATCCCACGCATCAGGGTTGCGTCCAAATGTTCCCTCGTGCCGATTTGTGACCCAGGGGTTGCCGCCGACTACGGTCCCCTCCGGGAGATATTTCCCGAGGACTTCGATTCCACCCCTTGGAACGACCCGCTCGAAATGGAACGAGAAAGGGGGGTGTAAGCGAATTCCCTCCTGCACGCATGCATCAAGGTAAGGCAGGTTACAAACTTCAGACCACCTTGGATATGGCATTGAGACCCCCGCATCAGAGAGTTCCTGATACAGTTTGTCAAGGGTATCTTGGTTGCAGAGTAAATGGTCTATTTGATCGTTAGTTTATACAGCTGATAAAAAGATGACAGTATCCCTGAAAAAGAGCCTTCCTAAGCTCACCACCCGTTATCGAACTCACTGCCAAGTATTAGTAGTTAGACAGTGATTGGAAGGCATGTTCAGGAGTTCAGTGAGACATACCACATGATTGTCCGCATTACTGTCGCAGTTGAATCAGATCCCGCAAGAACATTGGAAAACATCCATGCCATGGGGGCCCTATTACGTCAATACCCTATCCACATGGATACAATCAAACAAAGCTATGACTTGGACATACCATGCTGGGAGATCCGGGTTATCTTCCTTGGTCGTGAGGAAATGATCAAGGAAATCCACATGCCGAGTTTTTGAGATGGCAGTGCTGCTAGACGCCTTCCCTTCTGACCGAGTGTCGACACTCCTTTCGTGAAGTCTTTCACTCAAAACGCTATTAATGTAGCCGATGATTGCCATACCGCCTGTCTTTCGAAAAGCACGGACGAACCTATTGCGACTGACGATAGGATCGGCCCATGTGATTTGCGTAACCTGCGTGGCTTTAGTGGTAATTCAAACTTTGAAATCGTGAGACTCACCGCCGCGGAACCTTTCCAATGACTCCAGATAGCCGCCAGTATGCCTTGCACGTCTTTGCCTGTTTCCAAGAAACCGTATCTCTTTGAGAATGTCAGCGTTCCCATTACGTCGAATGCAAAGAATTGTAAGTATTCTCCAAAGTTGAAGGCTTCATTGGTGCCCGAGAACTTCTTGTTTAGTTGTTCCTCTAAGCACGTGAGTACTTCGTCGACCAACGGTTCAAATGTGACTGTGTTCGTCAGAGAATAAAGAGGAGCTATAGGGCTCTTAATCTGTTTGTGCAGTTTCTCGTCTTGTGTATTGAAAACGACTTTTAATCCATTGTTGTCACGAGAATATGGCCTTAGAGTCGCGTAGAGGTCACTCTATCAATCGTATGTTTAGTTGGCGAGCTTGATGCTGAACTTTGCATTGGAGAAATTACCTTGGGAAAGCCAGGACGCGTAGGATACAAGATTGGTATAACTTCAGGATTACTAATTGAAACCATATTTGGTCCCAATCGAACAATCTCGCCATATTTCTCATGTAGTTGCCTGTGGTATTTTTGACTTTGGCCTGTTTTAACCCAGAAAACACGCGGGAGATTGGTTAAGCTGGGAAAAAAAGGCCCGGGAATGTGACTTAGACGAATCCATGCTAATAACGTACGGAGAGTGAATGTCAAAATAAATGCCACCAAAAGAGACGCAAGAATATGCTTTACGACCGTGAGGTCATGCTGCTGGCCCAAAATATCAGTTAGAACAGACATTGCCTGACTTCCTAACTCTTTAGAAGCCGTTATGACTTGCGATTTCTGTAAGGTGTAAAGTTTTCTGGTTAATTTGGATGCGTAAGTAGAATAATTATTGGCTATATGGACTCACAGACTGAAATACACAGAAACACTGAGAGGCGTTGAGTCGATCAGTTGAGGTAAGCGAGTCGGCACCACGGTATCTAATCACCTGTCGTGTAACACCTCTCACATGTGAATTCAAGCGTTCAACTAAAATGCTTGGTAAGGATTAGTTGCCACCTCAGATGTCACACTCGGGCATTATTATACCCCGATCTTACGGTTTTGTCACGGACGCGCCACTGATAAACACCGTTAGCCTGGGATGATATCACGTTGTCGTTTTTCCACCAATTCACTAGAAATGTCGTATTACAATTATGTTGATCGCCTAGGGCTGAGAGTTTAAGTGGTGATAGAAACATGCACGTACGATCTGGGTTACATCATACCAGCTCTGGCTAAGATATGAAATGCATGCAAAGCAGCCCTGTTTGCTTTGCGTAAATGGCACCTTCATGCTTTGCTATGCAAGGTAGACTGATCGGTTCTAATGCCCAGTGTAGTATTTCACAGGACTCTAGGTACTGATAGCCACGATTCACATTAAGGGACTCTAACTGTAAAGGGCATCGGAATGCTGGATCTAGTCTGGCAGTGCGCAGATATGCTTCTCAGAATCAAACAGGCAAGTACTTAGACAATCCAAAAATCTAATGTGGGCTTGAGCGTAATGTAGCCCACATAGTCGGGCACCGTAGCCTTGGCTATTCCATTCATCATGACAGTTTGTGATCTATGTATCGAAGTACCGGGCAGAGACCCGATTTCCCATCATAGATTATCTTGACCTGAAATCGATAAGCTGAAGAGACTCGGCTTATGTGACATATAAGTTCAAGCCTTCGCAACAGATATTGTAAGGGGTAAGTGGTGTGACCTTGACGACGCTCTGTATCTATTTAAAATTGCATGTTTTTCCGTCATATCAAGTCCGTTGCCTCATGGCACACCATCTGCAGCCCAAAATGACTGAAACCAACATTTCAGAGCCAAACTATGTCTTGTTCGGCCCAGTCATCACATCATGGACGTCTGAAGACCTTCAGGAATTGCAAGCATCTCTACAGAAGGACTCCTCGCTTGCGTTTATTCGTAACGCGTTAATTGACCTTCCTTCCCTCTTTCCCCTTTTTGGGTCGAAAGAAATCGCCTCCTTCGTCTCGAAGCCGGAGCACCTCCAAGAACTTGCCGACTTTGCGTCAGGGCGGAAGGTCCTAAATCTTACGACTCTTTCAAATGTCCATCTTGCAGCTCTCACAATTGCATACCAGGGTGTAGAGTTCATACGTTCAGTTGGGCTGATAGGCCGCGCTCCCGATAGCCCATCAACCCAAGCCTTATGGAGTCTACCCAAGCTCCAAGGTGTTCAAGGTTTCTGTCTCGGGTTCCTGTCTGCTGCAGCAGTAGCATCATCGAAAGATTTGGAGACGTTTGAACAAAACTTTACAACCAGTATCCGGTTAGCTGCATGCATTGGGGCAGTCGTCGAGGCTGATCTTCAGTCTCATATAAATGGGTTAAAGTCCCTTTCGATTCGTTGGAAAACGGATGAAGCGAGGAAGCAAGCGGATGATTGTTTAGATCTGTTCTCCGATGTACGCTGCATAAATTCCTGTCATTCGTTACGTATCGATACTAATTTCATATCCTAGCCATTCGTTTCTTGCATTACGGATGAAAAGAGTGCAACAGTTACGATCTCCGGGGAAAATGTCGCCGAGTACACGGAGCAACTTAGCCAAATTGGTGTCGCCGCAAAAGAAATTGGCTTGAACGGCGCATACCACAGTAAAAGAAATGCTGAAGCCGTGACAGTCCTTATTCGTATGGTCGAAGATGAGGTCGATCTTCGGCTTCAATATACGGATAGTCTTATATATTCTATAAGATCTAATGCGACTGCTGAGACGATTAGGGCCGAACCCCTTCATGAAGTCGCTCTCAGGACGATACTTTGCAACCGAGCTGAGTGGTACCAGTTAATGAAGAATGATGTGGAGTCCCTAAAAGGCAATGTTGTTCATCCAATCCCCATTGGGAAGGGATCTTTTGTGCCTAGGTCAATCGTCAACAGAAAAGATGTTGGCATCTCGACTCAAGCCGAAATCTCTCGAACCACTGAGCACGATGATCGCTGGACAGACGAGATAGCGATCATCGGAATGTCTTGTCGCTATCCCTCCGCAGACTCGCCAAGTGAGTTCTGGGATCTCCTTTGCGGTGGAAACACATGCATAGGCAAGATCTCTCCAGCCCGTTTCAATCCAGCAGATTGCAAAGAACGTGTAAAAGATCTGGGATACTGGGGCAACTTCCTCAGCGACGATGTCGTTAGCACGTTCGACCATAGATTTTTCGGTCTCTCTAGTCGCGAAGCCAAGTCCATGGATCCTCAACAGCGAATTGCACTGCAGGTTGCGTATGAGGCTCTTGAATCATCAGGATACTATCGCAACGACCGCCGGCCAGAAGATGTAGGATGCTACCTTGGTGTTCTCTCAGTAGACTACGAAGATAATGTCGAATCTGAGGACGCCACCGCATTCTCTGCTCTCGGTACGCTAAGGGCATTCGTTAGTGGGAAGCTCAGTCATCAGTTCGGTCTTACGGGCCCTTCCGTCACCATCGACACGGCTTGTTCATCCGCAGCTGTTGCTATTCATACTGCTTGTCAAGTAAGTGCCACGCTAGAAAATTCTTCGTTAATCTGTGCGCTGACATTGTTGCTAGTCACTCCTAGCTAAGGATTGTTCTATGGCATTGGCTGGTGGAGTCAATGTTATCACGAGCCCTTCGATGTTCCAAAATCTTGCCGGGGCATCATTCCTTAGCCCAACAGGAGCTTCAAAGGCTTTTGACGCGTCTGCAGATGGCTATTGCCGTGGAGAGGGCGCGGGTATCGTTGTCTTGAAGCGTCTCTCTACTGCGATTGAAGACGGTGACTTGGTGCTAGGCGTGATCGCCGGTTCAGCTGTCAACCAAGGGGCGAATTGCAGTGCCATACAGGTACCTCACTCTGGATCCCAACATAAGCTTTACCAGCGAGCATTGGCTCGGGGTGGCGTGAATGTGAGGGATGTGACATACATAGAAGCGCATGGGACAGGTGAGCATACCACCTTCTATTATGACAACTCTTGCTAATGGCTTCTAGGCACCCCTGTCGGTGATCCGATTGAATACGAGAGTATTAAGATGACGTTTGGAGACGCAGACGCAAAAAGTAACTTGTACTTGGGCTCTGTGAAGGATAACATTGGCCATACCGAATCGGCTTCTGGAGTTGCTGGTCTGATCAAGTGTCTCCTAATGATGGAGCATGGTATTATACCAAAACAGGCGGGGTTCTCCAATCTGAACCCCAAGATCAATCCCTCGAAAAGAATCGTGATCCCGCAAAACAATTCGGATTGGCAAGGGCCATTCGTATCACTCGTTGCTAACTACGGTGCAGCTGGCAGCAATGCAGCTATCGTGTTGCGCGAGTTCAACTCACAGTCGGATCAGAGCACCATTGATGGTGATGACATCTCAACTGGAGCTTATCCATTGGTACTGTCCGCCAAATCCGAGGAGAGCCTGGCCCAATACATAATGACTCTCAAGCGGTGGCTCCCTATCGCCAAAGGCTCATTCGCGAACGTTGCCTTCAATATTGCACGAAGACAGAATATCGATTTTCATCATAGGATTGCAGTAGCGGCTACTAGCAATGCAGATCTTCATGAAAGATTGGAAACAATCTCGTCAAGCTCTCGAACTCCACCTAGTGTTAAACATCCCGTCATCCTCTGCTTCGGAGGTCAAAATGGGCGAACAGTTACACTCTCTAAAGACCTCTACGAGAGTTCAAAGTTGTTGAGGACTTACATGGTAAGCCCCTTTCTACCTCATATGCACTGAAACTATTTTATCTAATCTCTTACTGTGCATTTTCTAGGATCAATGCGATGCAACTTGCCGCTCTCTGGGGCTGAACAGCATCTTCCCAGGAGTGTTCCAGAATACACCTGTGGATGATATCATCACTCTTCACTGCATGCTATTCTCAATCCAATACGCTACTGCAATGGCTTGGATCAGCAGCGGAGTTGAAGTTGATACTCTGCTGGGGCATAGCTTTGGGCAGCTCACGGCACTTGCGGTAGCTGGGTCCCTGTCCCTGAAAGACGGGTTGAGACTGGTATCGGGTCGCGCTCGCCTGCTACAAGAGAAGTGCAATGCCGATAGCGGCCAGATGATCTCTCTCGAGTGTGACGCTAAGGACCTGGACTCAATTATCGAGTCCGTCAACTCCAAAACTGATTGCTACGTTGAGGTCGCTTGCTACAATGGGCCCAACAGCTTTGTTGTTGGAGGCAACGAATTATCTACCAAGGCACTCCAAGAAGAGTGTACTTCCCTAGGTGTCAAAATACGAGCTTTGGAGAACACTCATGCCTACCATACTCATGTAATTGACAGTATAATTCCTGAGCTGAAGGTTCTAGCAGAAGCCATCTCATTCCGGCAGCCAACTATTAGGGTTGAAACATGCTCTAAAGGTGGCGCATGGTCGACGGTCACTGCAGAGTTCATTGCAACTCACTCACGCCAGCCTGTGTATTTCAATGATGCTGTGCAGCGAATTCACAAGAGATCTGAGTCTGCAATTTGGCTAGAAGCCGGAACCGGTTCGTTCATTGTGCCGATGGTTCGACGAGCCCTATCTATTACAGACAGAACAGAGAACGTTTTCATTCCTCTGAATCTAGGCTCTGGAACTGCAATTTCCAATCTCGCAGAAGCGACATGTGAACTTTGGAAAGCGGGCTCGTCTACTCAATTCTGGCAGTTCCACAAGTTTCAGCAGACTGACTGGAAGTATATGAGCGTTCCTCATTACCAGTTTGAGAAACCGCGCCATTGGATTGAATACAGGCCGAGGAACCGGGGAGCCCAACCTTCTACGGAAATTGAAACTGTGCACCCTGCCGGCTCTCTCCTTAAGATTACCTCCGGATCAATCACCTCAGGAAGTGCTACCTTCGAAGTGAATGCGTCTCACTTCACGTTCCTCCTAGCAGTAAACGGCTATTCAATAGGAGGCCAAGCTATGTGTCCCGCTTCTACATACGTAGAGATAGCTACCGCGGCAGTCAAATCAGCAACTAGCAACAAGGCCCAGCAATGGCTACCCCGAATCCAAGATCTATTCATTGGGACGCCTTTCAAGTTAGGATCAACTGGATCTCTTTATGTGACTTTAACTAACAAGCACGACCGAGCTTGGACTTTTCGAGTCTTCAGCGGAGATGGAGCTTCCAATTCCGCCATTCATGCAAGTGGTCTGATCAAATTGATTTCAGCTCAAGACACCATTACAGAAGAGCGCCTGAGACTAATTAAACGTCTCACTGGACACAATACTGATGGCCACTTTGAGAGTGGTCAGGTCTCTTCTGTAAGCGGCCCAATGGTCTACAAATTGCTTACGAATATTATTGATTACGCCCCCTACTACCGCGGAGTAAACTCAATCACTGCCTCCGACTATAACGCTCTCGGCACTGTCTCTCTCCCACATAATGGTTTCTTGAAGACAGATATCTTTTCGTGTAACTCTATAGCACTAGAGAACTTTTTACTAGTACCCTTTATTCAACTTAATTGTCTTGCAAGAACTCGATCTGATAGGAACCTATTCACATGCGTCCATGTCGAAGAAATCATGTTTTCGCCAGCATTCCTTTCAGATAGGAAAGACAACGGATCCTGGACAGTCTATTCCAAACATGAGATCGGAGATAAGAACACCTTCGTCGCAGATATCTTCGTTTATGATGCACAATCTAGAGAGGTTGCCGTTGTCGTCATGGGTGTGGCTTTTCAAGCTATCCACAACAAACCGCACAACGTGGCATCTACTATCGCTGAACACGCCCAGCTACAGTCTATCGACTTGCCGAGAGATCTAAGCGAAATCTACTCTGATGAAGAATCACCGCTAGAAACGGTAGTCGATGAGCAAGAACAAGAGCAACCTTTGCGGCCGGCGGTTTCCCAGAGTCTGACATTAGGAAAACTACAGGAAATGCTAGCTGAGGTCATGGAAATACCACTTAGCGAGATTACTCCAACGTCTACGTTCGATGAGATTGGTATCGACTCGCTGATGGTTACTGAAGTAATCGCCGAAACCAATAAGCGATTTAATACAACAATAACATCAGCGGAATTCCATGGATTGGCTGATGTACGATCGCTGTGTGTACTCATCGACGGCGGAGAGGGTCTTAGTCAGGAGACTGGGAGCGAGAGGTCGTCTGCGAAGAGCTCATTTGCAGATCTTTGCCAGAAGAAATTCCTAGACCATCGTTCGATCACCAAGTACGTAGAGGAGACGGGCTTCACCAACTTTTTCCGAGATGTCTTTCCGTTGCAAATGGAACTTGTCATCGCCTACATCTCTAACGCTTTCGCCTCACTGGGTTGCTCGCCAGCTGAGCTAAAAGAGGGCGAGAGGGCGAAGCCCTTCAAGTTTGTTCCTCAGCACAAGAAACTTGTGGCTGAACTGTACGATATACTAATCGAATACGGCATCTTCACATTGGAGGGCGGGAACTACGTCCGTACAGCGAAGCCTACCCCTGTTGAGTCTGCCCTAACTCTACACGAGCGCCTCTTGAAATTTCCAGTGCATAAGTCTGAGACGGATCTTTTGTATTGCACCGCGCATCGACTAGGTGACTGCCTATCTGGCGCCGCCGACCCAATAGCGCTTCTCTTCAAGAACGCTGGTTCCCGAGCTCTATGGGAGAACGTATACACCGACTCACCCATCTTCAAAATGTGCAACCTACTATTCGCGGATTATCTCGTAGACATTGTGCAGAGCATGGACCCAAGTCAGGAAATTCGTATTCTCGAACTTGGCGCCGGCACCGGCGGAACCACTAAACACCTCGTCGAAAAACTTGCAGCCACAGGCCGAAACTTCACCTACACGTTCACGGATCTCTCGCCATCGCTAGTCGCCGCGGCGCGGAGGAGGTTTTCGAAATATCCGTTCATGAAATTCGAAGTCATCAATATGGAGAAGGAGCCCGAGAAGAAATTCCACGGGGCCTTCGACATCATCTTCGGCGCTAGTTGCATCCATGCCACAAGAAATCTCGTGGAATCGACGACTAACATCCGCAAGATGTTGCAGCCGTCTGGCATCCTGTGCCTCCTCGAGCTCACCCGCAATCTTCCGTGGTTCTCGCTTGTCTTTGGTTTGCTCGAGGGCTGGTGGTTGTTTGAGGATAATCGCGAGCATGTCCTAGTCTCCGAGACTCATTGGAAGGGAGAGTTGCGTAAGGCAGGGTACAATTTTGTTGACTGGTCGTCTAGTCCACACAAGGAGTCGGAGATATATCGCGTTATTGTAGCATCGCCGGCTTGCGCGGTGGAGGGTTATGAGACCGCAGCAGCCGAGCGTTGATAAACACACAATGATGCCGGTATGAGAGTAAAGGGATTTGAGCTCTTTGGAGTTCTCGTTGCTATTCTTCTATTTAAATTTTAGTTCTGCTGTTGAAGGTGTATCATTTCTCTATAGCATTATGTAGCTCTCTTTTTGATAAATTCTTCCACTCTCCAGTACCGCAAAATCTAAAACGACATAGCAAAGAGAAATATGTGTGTACTTTGATAAGTCTACGAAGGTAATTCGAGAGACCTTCGCACAAATATATCGATGACTTACTTGAACCACATACATAGTTCCTCCTGCCAAGTTAAGGTAGAGTCCTAATGAAATCGAAAACTACAGCTCTAGCACCCCTGGGCACTAAAGCAGTATTTCAACAAGTCCCAAAGGTAAAACCCGTGACATATTTAAGATCGCTTTGCTACCATTTGGCATGACCATGTTCCAAGTAATCCTTGGCTTCGCACGACGGCTCATGGATATCCCACAAGGCCGGCATAAGTGGATTGGCTTCTCAAACCGAGAAGGCGATAATAAGGCGATAACTCCGTTTCTTAACACGTAATTTTTCCGTTTAAGTCATAAACTTGGTTATTTCCGAGATCGGCTTAAAGGGGCGACCGCCTCTCAAGGCCCCCGGATTGGTTGCTCGTAATCCGGGCAGGCAGGTACGCTTTCCGTACAACTCGCGACTTCAGATCTCGGAATTAAGACGTAGTAAAAAAATGAGAAGCTACGTACACAATGAGGACATTGTTGGCAATGACGTAGCACAGTTCATATTTCGGTAATTGCTACTTACCCTTCTAGGGATGTCAGTGCGACTCCTGTGAGGGTGACGTCCGCTGAAGGGATAATAGAGACAGTGTGTCGCGGCCTTTTTCTGGTGGCTCATCCCGGGCCACTCTATGCTACTCCCATATTGCACATCATATATATTCGTCGCATCCAGCTCCACCAGGACTGCTAGGCATTTATATCGCAGGATGACATTGCCATTAATTTAACAGATGTACAAAAACAACCCTTAGCCCCCAGGACAGGTATCAAATTTAGCCCTGTTCCACTCGCAGCTTAATGTATGTTGCGTGAGATTCATTATTACCAAACTCGCTGATCAGGTCTCGACAGCGTTTTTCCCCCTTCTATCGGTCCCAGGAAGCTACATCTCAGAACTTATGTCAACTTCTCTATTAGAACTATCAAAGCGCATGTGTGCTTGAACTTAATCTTCGACATGTTTCAGCATCAGAACGAGCCTGGTGGAGAGACCGGGTTCGAGACCGACCCTTCGGTGCCTGATTCTAGCGATAAAGAACAGGAGAAATCTCCAAGCCCGCCTCCGGTAACGATTTCTGAACTTCCGCCACAGTCACCATTCCCTGATGGTGGCTTATCTGCTTGGCTCGTTGTCCTAGGAGCTTGGGCATGCTTCTTTTCGTCTTATGGATTCGTTGGTAGTATCGGCGTTTTCCAAGACTACTATGAGGCCAACTTCCTCCACGATTACAGCCCAAGCAACATCTCGTGGATTCTCTCAATCCAGGCTTTCTTCATATCTGCCCTAGCCCCGTTCGCTGGCATCTTCTTTGACAGGCATGGTCCGCGTCTACTAGTCAGCCTCGGCTCTGCTCTCATCATCCTTGGGCTTTTCACGCTTTCCGCGTCGACTCAATACTACCAGATATTTCTGTCACAGTCTGTTAGCTGTGGCATAGGCATGGGCATGATCTTCCATGGATGCGTCAACTCAGTCTCGACGTGGTTTCTGAAGCGACGGGGATTAGCCCTTGGTATAGCATCATCTGGATCTGGACTTGGGGGAGTCATCTTACCGTGAGTGAGACTATACGCAGTTTAGATTATATAATCCCGCATCTTCTCGTAATAGACTGACCATGAATAGTATCCTCTTCCATCGGCTAGTGGACCGAATTGGCTTCCCCTGGACGGTCAGAGTTATGGGATTCTTGATCTTAGGGGTACAGATCATCGCCATCCTGACTGTTCGATCAAGACTTGAGCATAAGCCAAAGCCGTTCGTTTTCGCCAACTTTTCCAGATCCTTCAAAGATCGGGCGTTCGTACTGAATAGTGCAGCTTGCTGCGCTGGCATGCTGGGAACTCTCATTCCACCCAACTACCTCCAAGTTTCCGCCCGGGCCGCCAATGTACCGCAACACTTAGTGATGTATCTGGTACCTATCATTAATGCCAGCTCGTAGGTACCACTCCGTCCTTAAGACAGGCATCTTTTTAACAGCACGCAGAATCATCGGCCGCGTCGTGCCTCTCTGGGCCGGCGATCACGTAGGACCCTTTAACACCATCGCAGTCCTCATGCTATATAGCGCAATCCTTGTCCTTGCACTCTGGATTCCGGCTGCTGCTAATACTAATGGGATCATTGCTTTCACTGTCTTGTTTGGTGTGCCATGGGGATGTTTCAACGCCATCATACCCGCACTGGTGGGGGAGATATCTGCCATCGAGGAAATAGGATTCCGCGTTGGCACGACATTCTTCATAAACTCCATTGCTGTGTTAATTGGAAACCCTATTGCTGGTGAGCTCATCGGAAAAGGCTGGAAAACAGGTGCAGAGTCATATAATGGATTGAAACTCTTTTGCGGTTTGTCTATTGCACTGTCCGGTTTGCTGTTTGTGGCGGCGAGGATACAGATCGGAGGATATAAGCTCAAGAAGAAGATATAAAGAGATTATAGAAGTTAACTACTTGCTGTCGCCAATTTGATCGCTTAATAGTAGAAGATTATCTTTCGTTAAACACTTCTGTTATCTCGAGGCAGTTATGCTTGTCTCAATAACACGGATAAGTTCTGTGAGACATGAACGATCATAAATGCAACACGACTCTTGATATGACTGATTATTGCGCTAGCTTATAGAATAGTGATACATATCGCTTACTCAAGATCGACATCCCTCTTTTTAGACTGCGTCGTCAATTGATTAATGTTGTTGAAAATCGTGCAACTGTCATCATTCTGACACACAGTTTTGCGGCCCAAGTTCTTAGCCACCGGGCCCGTCGGTCCAGATACGAAGTGGCACTCGCCGAATATGCAGTATTGGCCTGAATAGCTGCTCGGGTATTGTTGATCACCCCAGGCGCCCTGCCACAGAAGCCAGTCGGCCGTCTCGCTGGCCTCCTCAGAGCCACCGGTTGAGGCGCCCCCGGCAGCACTGAAGGTACCGCTGCTGGTGTCATACCAGTAGCCACGGTAGTTCTTCGTCATGTCCCATGGTGTGCCCGCATCGGTCTACAGCATTCTAAATCAGCCATCACCATTCGGAGCGTGATGTACAAGCGTTTCAAAATCTGAATCCCCATTGTCCCTAAAAGGGAAATTTTCGAAAGTTGCCAAAATAAGAAAAGGATTGCTCCAAGAATTACTCACCGTGTCAGTGACGATACCCGCTGCGACAGTGTACTCCTGCTTGCCTGCGGTCGCATAGTTTGCGTGCCCGCCGTTGCCAACGTAAGTGATAGGTCGTTTGCCGTTGAATGTCATGACATTCCAGTAGTAGGCGGAACCCGCAGAGTGCTCTGAGAGATAGATAGCGTAAGGCACGCCGCTCACAAACCGGATCTGAAAATCCTGTCAGCTATCAAAAGAGAGAGAGTAGTTTAAACATCAGGAGAAATAATACCATCACATGCTCCCAGTCTCCGACATGATCGTCAAAGTTAATACCAATCACCCTAATCGCCGTTAGCCAGTGACCCTCGGCAAAAGACGACAACGAGTAGGAAGCGTGGGGAGACCTACTTGCCACCGTAATTGTACGAGTAGAAGTGGAAGTAAAAGACGTCCGTGGTAGTAGAGTTCTTCTCGACGGCGATGATAGTGCCAGGCGCGCCACTAACTCCATTGCTATCCGGCTTTCCGTAGGCAGACGTGATCCAAGCCGGGTTGTCCGTAGGCTTATCGGCCGCGGTAAGGTAGACGCTGCTGTTGTATGTATTGAGCGTATCTACGGTGACAGAAGCACGGGCGCCAAGAGCAGTGAAGTTGACCTCCGGAATGACATTAGCAAGATGGGTAGCGATGTCCGAAGGGAAGTAAGCTTCGCCGCTGTAGAGATACGTCCACGGCGCGTAAGTGATGGCGTAGTCAGGGAGGGCCGTCGCGCGCCGGTGCACACTTGGAGCTGGGGCGGCAGCAGTCAGCCCGAACACGGCAGCGCAGAGCGAAAACGCTCGGCGAAGAGAAGACATCTTAGTTCGCGGCGGTGGTTCTGTGGAGCTTATCTCTAACTACAGCGAGCCGAGTCGGATGAACCGAGTCGCTTCCCATTGCCGGCCTTTATACTGCCAAGCATAGCGCGTTTCTTACTGTAGGTATTGTTGGCCATCATCCCCGCTCAGGCACCGTGGCCCGCTAAGGAAGGATGGTGGTATGTTCATTCCGGACTAGGCAGGTCAGGGCCCCGAAGATGCATCGGAGAGAGATACCAATCGGGCGCTTCGGCCAATAAGCTGTACTCCTATCCGCACGCGCCTCACGGGCTGATTATTGACGATCAGGGGCATACAGGGCGCTGTCGAGGGCCAACTGCCTCATTTGGTCAAACTAGGTATTCGCGCCGCCTCACAGCCCGAACATATCATGGCGTCAAAGCAATTTCTTCACGTGTCGAGACCAGTGGCGAGGTACAAACGCAAAGGATTTATGCTCATTACAACAAGTGTCGCGCCTCTGTGGGCTACCTGGTCTATACGATAAGACGTAGGAAGCCTACTAGACCTATTACTGCATCCAGATCGCTAGATTTACTGCGAGTATATCATGTCGAGATGTTGCGCCCAAATCTTCATCGCCCGTATCATCGTCTATACCAACACCTTAGACAGGGGTTCGGGCCGCCATGTTAGCGGCTACACCCCCGAAAGAAGCTGGCTTCCGAGGTTCTTGTATTGATCAATGCCGAACAAGTACTAGCACGTCCGCAGTGCCGAAAAATCGCGCCGCCGGCCGGCCACGGGGTCGCCTTTAGCAATCCTGTTCGTTGAATCGTCCCTGGCCACAACAATCTCGATTGATGTCCTCGGCTCGCTTTTGATCCATATTGACATGTGAGGCACCCAGTGAGCAGCGCATACGATTGAGCTTGAAGGTGCGATTCTCATCTCAATGTTCGGAATACAGTCAGTTATGAATCGCGTAATGATGGAACATAGTCCCTAGTCATTTAGAGAATTATATGATATAACGGAAACCGCTAGCTACCTGGGCAGCGGTAGGACCGTGCCTTCCAGTTTCCTCGCCACGATCAAGCTTTGCGTTCTGTCGCCTCAAGTATATCCTAGTGGCGGTAGCAAATCCGATAGCTAACCCGGCCGCGACTAAGTTGACGATAAAGGCCACCACGTAACGGGGAGCGCCGAAATACAAATATGATCCCCAGATATTAGGCGTGTTGCAAATGGCATTAACCAATGCGATAGCAGCGGCACGCTTCGGAGCAGGTTGGGATATGCTGTTGCTAACCCATGACAAGGTAACAACGGCCGCGCTGTAGAACGATCCCGGGAGGATCAGGATGGCAAAGTACCGAGCTGCGACATTGAGACTAGACAGAGCAATGATATTGGCAATCGCGGTTATAATGAGCGGCGCGACGATGTGAAGCCATCGTTCCTGCTGACGATCCGAGTGAAAGCCAATTACCAACATGACAATAACAGACAGGACGAAGGGTGGCGCCGTAAGGCCGTAGGTGGTAGTTCGATCGTAGCCAAGACCCCCGACAACGGATGGGAAAAAGTTAGTGAGGGCGCTAACGATGAAGATCGAGTATAGCGTGCCAGTAAGGAGCCAGGTCTTGGGATCGGTGACGGCAAGTATGAAGCCCTGCTTGTTGCTAATCTCCTCCGAGTTGTTGTTCTGGCCTTGGTCCGAAAGCATGTTCCATTGCACCCAGTCGCACTCGATCTTGGACATGCCAAGGATCTTCTGGTTTGAGTTAGGCAGTATAAAAGCAAATGTGAGCGCCAGGCCAGTGGTCAGCACACCCTCAATCAAGAACAACTGTACAGCACATTAGCATAGGAAGTTAAACTCAAGGGGTGAAACGAGAAGCAGATAAAGGGGCGAAAGCAACTCACCCAACGCCATCCCGCCAGACCGTGCTGTCCATCCAGACGCAAAACACCAATCGCAAACAGAGTGCCGAAAGCATTACCGAGCTGGGACCCAGAGTAAAGAATCGCCGCCCGCAACGCATACTGCTTTCTGTTATAGAAGAGGGATAGGAAGTAGAGGGCGCCGGGGAAGAAGATCGCTTCGACGACTCCGAGGAAGACTCGTGCCGCCAAAAGACCGCCAAAGCCTTGGACGGTTGACATCAGCGCTGAAATGGCGCCCCAGACTGCCATACCGCAGCAAATGTAGACACCAGGCCATTTGATCCTGCCCAGTACGAGGTTCGAGGGAACCTGAAGCAGAATGTATCCCACGAAGAGAATGCTGATTCATGTTAGAATCTCCGCCTTGAACATCACGAAATCACGTAACCTGATACGTCTTGGAAAACCTCACCTCACGCATGTTTGATATTGAACATCGGTTATGTCCAAATCTTGTTCTATGCCGGCGAGTTTGGCGCTAGCGAGATTCTGACGATCTAGGAAGTTGAGGATGAACATAATGAC
Source organism: Xylaria cubensis (assembly GCA_022385715.1). NCBI lineage: Eukaryota > Fungi > Ascomycota > Sordariomycetes > Xylariales > Xylariaceae > Xylaria > Xylaria cubensis. The sequence continues at coordinate 11,801 of MU279150.1, read as the reverse complement.
CAATACCGGCATGATCACGCAGTCCATCCTTAAAGTAGCTCTTTTACCGAGCTTCTTATATTCATCCTCGCTAAGGGCAGCCAGATTGGCCGGCATAAGCAGCGCGGCGTCGACAGGCCCTTCGTTTTGGACATTTTCGATCAGCTCAGATAAGTTGTCGAGCTTTACGTCCTCCATATTGTCTGGCTGAGTCCGGGAAATGGAAAATATTTCAAGGACTGGGCCAATAATAAGACAATGGAAATTTGAGGAAGATGTATTGAAAGGAGATTGACACCGTGAGAAGTTGATACTCCAGGTTTTCGCTCTCACCACCAGTCGCTTATCTGGGGAACCGTTCCCCCACAGTCATGAAAACCTGGGCCCCCACGAGTTTCCGCTCAGAATCACGTAGTGGACTTGGTAGCGGCACGCACTAATTCTAGCTAGAACACCAGACGCTGTAAGGCAGGTACGAAGGACAGTGGTTAAAAGGAACCCCGCACGGGTGTTGCCCTGTAGATTCTCCATCTCTTTAACAACAACATCCTAATCCCAATCTAATAACGCTTGCAAGAATTGAAGGGAATAAAGTGTGATAAGTGCATCTTACTCCGAAAACAAACTATAATGACATCAAACCACACGTCTTCCCCACGAAGGTTGGCCCACATCGCCTAAAGATTTATCCCCGAGTCCCCAACACTTCCCAAATTATAGTCCTGAAAGCTGTCGCAGGCCAGGCCCTTTACACTAAATTCATGTAACCTGACGAATACATTCTCTATAGTCTTTCAGCTTACCACGGCACAGAAATATAGTCTCTCAATATACGCGACGGGATAAGGGAGCGGTGCAAGAATTGGTAAACCAGTGAGTGAATAACAATAGTGGGGGCTTAACTCCATTAATTTATCTTCTTTCCCGAGGATTCCCGAAAACAACTGCCGTAATGACCCCCACGCTATGGACCTCTCACTTGAGCCCCATGAGGTAGAAGATGATAAAGGGGCGATGAGAGAACAAGTATATGACCGTCAGACACTCATAGTCCAATATCAATACAACTACAGCTCTAGCCCCGGCAACTTCTAAAATTGTTTTTATTAGTACTGCGCTTGACTGTCGGTGTAAAAAAAAAGAACAAGGTAGAAAGAATAACGGCCTAGCAAGTAAATGGAACATGGGCCGAGTCCAAGACAAGAATCGTAGCTTAATTTTGATCAGATGGAATAAATCAAAACATATCGGCTTGGCAAAATTTTGTGACAGGACCACCAATATTTAACTATTGCTACGATATCATTCGCGCAGAGCAACAAGCCCTAGATAGATGTCAGGGAACTAGTTCACGGATATCAAAGTGTAGAACTTAAAAGATTTTGTGTGTATGTAAGTGACGGAAACTTCCATGACTTCGATGGTTCAGGAATCAATTAATCAATCTGTTGAGTCCTAACTACCGTCCTGGCTGCAGGCAGGTCTCTCTATTCGTGGCGCCGCATCCTCTATACGACGAACGAGCTATTCCATCGTTAAAGCCGAAGAGGCAAGTTATGTCCTATGAGCTATTCGCGCTTTAGTTGTATATAAAGAGAAAAATGAGTCCGTTGGCAAAATGAGTTTTCAGTTAAAAAAAGACGCAAACGAATCCGAATTTTAGTACTGTAGAATTGGAAACACGACCAATTTCAAAAATGTGCTCATAACTTTCACTTAACGCATCAGGGTTAGGACGTGTCAAATTAGCTACACGGAATAGAAGAGAGGTAGTTGGGCTCCGTATATTCAAGTCACTGTTCTTTGAATTACCCCAATTTCATTTCGATATAACTTATTTCTATCTAATATAAAAAGTCATGTTCAGTTTCCTTATTTATTGTCACGGCGTTACCGGTCTAATTGACCTGGCTATTCCAGAATGCTGTGTTAAGTATTTATCTACTATCTTTAGAACTAGCCCGGTATTGCAGATACAAAATGCTATACTAGAACGAGTATTCACCGCGTCTGTTAATATCTAGATGTAACAAGTAGAGTTGTAAGCTAAGCTCAGAGCGCTTTAAAAGGGCCTTGATCTCTGCAATACCATTGATTATTTCGCACATTGTCGAAACATCTGAGCAAATAACCGTGACAGTGACTCGCCCATGTAAAACCTTAAGCCCTCAAATTTACTCAACACATCATTCGTGGCTTCAAATTAAGCTTGGTACTTGCGTATGGGTAAATAAAGGTCGCCAAGAAGGACATAGCGAGGTCTTGAGATCTGCAAGTTCCATATCCCACCTCGCTTTGTAATGAAAAGACAAAGTGACTTTGAGGGCGGCAGAATCATACTATCTTCCTGTACTACAAATAATGAGTATCTTATATGAACCGGGGGTTGAGTTTTCTGCGTTTCTTACGCCACCGCCAGTTATAGCTGGTGGTGGTGATGCAAATGGAAGCGGGAAATAGGGGGAAGGGGAGAGGGGAGGGGTGGAGATGTGCGGCCATTGGGGGAATTGCGATGTGGCGTTTCACATGGAAGCCTCTAGACAGGTGATTCTGGCAAAAATCCCCTTCACACTCCTACCCCTCGAAATTGTGGTAGTCGTAAATACTCCCAATAGTGATTGTGGTTGCCAAGTAATCTACCTACCTAGGTAGGTACTCCATCAATTCTACTTCAATGCGATTACCGCCCAGACAAGATCATTTAATGGGTCGATGCCATCTTTCGGGGGGTTGCCATTGGTAGAAGTGCAAATCCGAGTTGAACTGGAACTAAGCGAAGACCATTCAAACAAACACTATTAATAGAAGCAGATGACTGTAGCACGGTGTGGCAATGAAACGGACCATAGAGGTTTATTTTACGAGCCTCCGTCCTTATTTTTTGAACCAGTTTACCGTCTCCGTCTGTCGTCAGGATTTTCCTCAGCCCTCAAGATCGGGCATCGACGCCAGCGAATGTTAAGATACGCGTCAGTACCTTACGGCTTGGATGGCAGAGGAGCAGTCAAGTTGGATAAAGGCTATACCAATATCATTCTCTTCACGGGGGTCTAAGCATATAATATACCAGGCAGGTTGACATCCACGCCTAGAACGAGCTCTCTGTGTTTGCGATTTTGCCTACGTAGCTATCATTTGCAAGTTATGCCGAATCTGAAGATTAAAAACTCTTGTATTATATCTACGGAGCTGTGTAGTGTATAAATGTATATGAGAATATGATATACTAAGCCTATATTGCGGGGGCCGCGTTCAGCACGAAATCGGGGGCCGAAAAACATACCGTTACTCTGTCTTGCCCTCCACGCGAGTCCCGATCCCCTCCTTTTTTTACTTCACCCCATTTATTACATTCTTACACAGAAAGAAGTCGATTAACATTCTTAACCAGCCTTTTGTTCGTCTCCATCCCTGGTTTAATGGATGATTTACCATGGAATGAATCGACGACTCTTGAGCGAGTGAGGGTTCCGTACGTCTGCCGTGACGGACCCTGCCAGAGTAGCACCAGCGATGAGTTTAAAGAGTTTCCGCAGAGCCAGGGTTGGAAGCTGGATGAGTCGGATTCTCTCGCGCAGCTTGCCGAAAGGGCGCAGGCATGGCTGTTTTTCGGGCTCCTCTCCGTCGCCGGTGTGTCTTCCGACGCCTGTATCGAGCTCGATAGGGACCAGCCGCTGATCAACACCAAGATGCTCCCGGACCTCTTGCGCTTCGCCACGTACACCAACTACGACGAGAGAGAAATTACGCTTGTAGAGCTCATCCCCACTATCGCGGTGGTCACGGATGTTATGCTGGAACAGGTGATACCGCTCCTTAGGGACTACGAGGCTTTGGAATCGATTGACCTGTGGAACTCGACGCCTTATGCGATTCTATTTAGCATTGACGTACTTCTAGATACGATGAAGGCCCCGCTTAGAAGTATCGCTCAAAGGAGAAAACAAATCGATTCTCCAAGATCGAGCGTCCCTACCCGATCAAGCATTTCAAAACAGCCCAGCAAGTCCAGGCACTCTAACATATCCGAGCGCCCTGGCATCGCCCAGCCACCCATGACCACTGCACTGCTCAGCGTTCCCGATCAGTCTGCCGCCCCCGAACAGCCTAAAGTCGCAGGAGAGTCAAGTAGATCTGAGCAATCAAATACCTTCCATGCCGCATCTTTCTTAGACGAACTGGACATCGCTTTCGCCGTCAAACCGATTCGACAAGACTCTCTCTTACCAAAATCGACCCAGGGCGTGGCGCGTAGCCTGCTCCGCGCCGGACGATGTGGCAGTCTTGCGCAGCGCCTCAATCTCACGTCCTCCGGATTATACTATCTGATATCGCTACCTAGTACTAGCAGCAGCAGTCAGGACGGTGAACGTGAACGTGAACGTCATGGTGAAGATCACACGCAGTGCAGCCCAACGTCCTGCAGCTATTTCAACGTCAATGAGGCGACGTATCGCCCCCGACACACCAGAGACTGCATCATGTGCGACGGCCTGGAGGTTGATGAGTCGAAGCTGGTCGACTTAATACGTAAGGACGAAGTACCCGTTATACGGAGCACTATGGGCCGCGACGGCCGCCTCAGCATCTGCGTCCAGAAGATGACCAAGAATGTGGACTACACGGCGATATCGCACGTTTGGGCCGGTGGCCTGGGCAATTTTCAGAGAAACCAACTCCCGCAGTGCCAGCTAGAGAGCATACACCGCGACGTCTGCCGCACCATGGCTTGTGCCTTCTTAGACTCTTTTGAGTTGGAATGGGAGTCTGCTTCCAAACATTTGAAGTCGTGGCTCCGGCCTATGAGGATGTCCTCGTCCTGGCTCATGAAGATGTGCTCGCCTTGGATCATGGGGACGAAATTCTCGTCCTGGCTTGTGGGGACGACCACCTGCTACTACTGGATGGACACGCTCTGCATACCGAACAACCACCCCGCGGAAAGGAAGGAGGCCATTAATTCTATGGGCAGGGTCTACGCCGGCGCTGGCGCCGTCCTAGTCCTAGATCCGGCGCTGAGTAGCATCGCGCTTCAAGATGATAGGCTAGCGGGAGAGGACCAGGACATGGCAAGGAACATGCTCGTTAAGGCGTCCCCTTGGATGGCCCGGAGCTGGCCGCTCCAAGAGGCCGCACTCGCGTCGGGCCTATATATCAAGTTCGCTGACGAATACGTGCGCTACGACCACAAAGATTTAGGTATGGCGGCCACACTAGACGCGGTTCCGAACCGGGACAAATCCCAGCTTCACTGGCTTACCGATGACCCGAAAAGTTATGACTACCTCAAGTTCTGGTCACTGTTCACCAAACGCATCACCTCACACTCGGCTGACAGGGGCGACGACGAAGAAATAGCGCTTGGACAAAGTCGATCTTATACACCGGGTGCCGACTTCGTTAAAGTCTGGAACCTGCTCTCCAAACGTACCACCTCGTATTCGGTTGACGTTCCGAGTATTTTCGCTGCGCTGCTGTACCAGAGCGCGGGCGAGATCTTGGCCATCGACCCGGCGCATCGCGCCCAGAGTCTCCTGGGGTCTATAGACCAGTTGCCTGCTGACATCTTATGTGTTGAGCTCGAGAAGGGATCGTCGACAGGACTGCCTCTTCCACAACATCCACAGCAGTGGATGCCTCGGCTTCCCGGCTCGAGCAGGCCTGTCATGTCTTTGAGTCTAGAGTTTGGTTCCATGCGGCTTACCACAAGCGGTTTCACATTGCAGATGCGTCACCCGTCGATGCTCGCCGTAGTATGCCGCAAGGCCCTCCCAATGGCGTCGGGCGGCCATTTCCTTATGCGGGAGGACGGTCAGCAGTCTTTTTTGGTTCATCTCCAGGAACCGATGAATGGACCGAACACGAACTCCACTACCACAAAGGGCAAGAGCATCAATCGCTCACCGCCAGAGCAAGAAACTGATCAGGAGGAGGAGCCTCAGCTTATCTTGCTGTTCCGTAAAACAGCTCCCGGGTCGCTGTTGGAGAACTGTGCCGTAGTATGCAAGATCAACAGCGAGGGCGAGGATAGGGGAACGCTAAGAGTCCAGTTCCTGAGCAACGCGATCACATGGCGCTTGCTGAGTGAGCGAGAGCAACAGCCCCCCCTAGTTTATGAGACGAGGGATTGCGTGTCCATAGACACGTCTTCCTCCATATTAATCGAGATGGGTAAGCCGAACAAGCACATACTATTACTCGTGCGCCTATCGGGTACTAGGCTGTATAATGATTACTGACAGAGGTCCTCTCTAATTTTCCAGACACAAAACACTGGCCGATCCTCGCATGGTCCCGGCTCAACGCATACCCCTACCGGCACCTCCTCGCGCAAGCGTTCCAGCTTCACGACGTGGTCATAATGGCCATACAACGCGCGAGCTGGGTAGGCACGGTGGTCGCATGGCTCCCTGGTTATTTGATTTATTTCACAGGAGCCGATGAACACAATTCTATGTTGACTTTTCTAGGCACCATCATAATACATCCAATCACCCTGGCGCTGCGTATTTCCGTTGCCGTCGTATACATGACGCTCCTCAGCGTCACGCAGAAGCGGCGCGCTCGTTATTTCTGGTCACTAAGTTTCTGGGATGTGCGACATGCCCGGAAGACCCTATCCGGCGTCCCATTCTATGTTCCTTGGTACTTCCTAGTGTTCGACGTCGCCGTACTGGCCGTGGTCGTTGGGCTATCATTTCAGACGTTGTGGTTCGTGCAGTTGCCAACGAACTCGCAAATATTATCGGTGAGCATGCACATTTTTCTCCTGTTCGAGTACGGCCTCCGGCTGGCGAAGCACCTGTTCGCGCGCGTGCAGTGGTTCCTCAGCACACTCGAGTATCGGGGGCCGCATGATCCGCACTGTCGCCGGGCGCGGCTTATAACTTTGTCGTTGCGGTACGTGGTCTTGTCGCTGCAGAAAAACATGTGGCGGTTCTTATTGCTCTGCCCGATGGGCTTGATGGTGGGTTTCTGGATGTGGCTGGGCTTTTATGTTATAAAAAATGCTAAACCTGATGATGATAACTACCGATCTTATTATATTATCTCTTGTTTTATTTTATTTTTTGGCATAGTTATAAGCTTTATTTGTACGGCTGCTTTTCTGTATACTCTTTTTTATATTGTACGAGACCTAGTTCGTAGAGCGGTGCGGATATATGGCAGAAATGGTCTGGCGTGGCGGGAGTGGCAGGGGAATGGGGGTCAAAGGATTGAGTTGCTTTAAGGGAAAGGGATCATATTGAGTTCTTCACGTTTTTAAAGAGCAATCGATATATCCTACAGGGGCTAATGTTTTGCTTAAAATAGTTATGGCGCAGTGGCTCTGTTGTAGTTACAAACTGCTTGCTTCGAGTAAGACGAGTCTTGTTATAGGCCTGGCTATTAGGTGAACAGTAATGACGACTTAAGATTTACGATGGGTGATGCCTTATTGCTTATACATTGATTCAACCCTGTTGTTTACACGACATCGCAACGTGAGTGGCTGAATACATTCACTCAAGGCGATGGAGCTTGCCGTTGGTATTATCTCGGGACTATAGAAGGTTTTCCTTATTTTCGCTTCCCTTTGAACAAAATGATTGTGACGGAGGGGTATCGGGATTTAAGAGAACTTGCGGGTACAGTCCCCGGAGTTGTCGCAGAGGTCGTGATAGTTCTTAGTAATGGTCGTGATAGTAGCAAGTGGTGGTAGTTGCCCTTGCGGTAGTTGCTAACCGCCATTCTTTCCACCGCAGCCCTTGGTAGGAGAATTGGGCCTATTATCGGAGGTGCTCTTGCCCGGGTGAACTGAGAATGGATATTCTGGATCGATCTCCCGATTTGATGTGTCCTATCATTGACGATAGCATTTGTTCTGCGAGTCAATTACAAACACAGCCCAACCTGGCGCACCGCGTCGTCCCGTGTCTATTTCCTCGGCAGGGCTACCTTCCTACTATCTCTGGTTGCATTGTATTTTGGCCTCATTATGGGAGGCAATAAGGGCTATCCATAGTCTAGCGCGCGGGCTTGGAATATTCAGCTAGATCGGATGCCATTTTTATGAAGTTATCCCCTATCTGCCATGAACCTAGCACTCTATCTCGACTTTTCAAGCATCGCACCTTGGCGACGGGATTTTGAATGATATTTATTGCTGGTGATATCCTTCAAGCGATCAGTTATTTTCTACCCATCTACTTTCAAGCCGCTAAGGGTGCCTCGCCCCTGTTGTCCGATATCTACTACCTCCCTTTTACTGGAGGCTTTCTATCTAGAACTGGCCTTTATTGGCCTGTCAGTTGGGCTGGATTTTCTCTCAGCCCGATTGGCTAAATGCGAACTCATCTACTAATTGGCTTTCAAGTGATTACAATAGCTGGGTCTAGCTTCATTTCCACAATTACTCTATCTTCTAGTGCCCACTACCGAGTCCGATGTTTCTATTGCCGCGGGTACGTACTCATTTCTGCGCTCTCTTGGACTTATGTGTCACGAAATCTTCCATAGTGTTTAACAACCAGGTCGATGCCCGGCTTGAACTATTGATGATCCGTTGGTGCGTCAGCTTCTAGCAGATGGCTCTGCTTATTTCCTTGCCTCCAGCACTGGCAATGGCGAGTATATGCACAAGCTATGCACATTGTTTAGTTAGTTTTCGTCAGTATGTCCGCTATAGGTTTTATCGCCACCTTCACTGAGAAACACGTTGAACTACAAAAAAAATCACACTAGTGAATTTGGACTCCATGAGACAAAGGCTTCTAACAATATGGCTGAAAAGGGAATACAAGAAATCACATAGTAATTATTGAGAGATCAGGTGCTGGATCACACGTAATAAAGGTAACTAACAAGCACATCGGTTGCGTAAGAAATTTCCTGGACCATAGTTAACCTTTAAAAACAAATGCACAGTCCTGTTCCATGGCTTGTTCGAGTTTTGTTTAATACACCCGAACACAATAATGAAAACGAGCATTCATCAATAATACGAAACCAAGATCATAGGCACAGCATCCTAACTATCAATCTTTAGGGCACTCAAATCTCCTAGATATTTTCCTCAGTAGTCAGGGTAGATGACTTTTGCATCTTCATCGGAGCCGGATGCGCGGCGGTAGTCGGGGTAAATGACTTTTGCGTCTTCATCAGAGCTAGAGGCGATTGACGAGCGACGATAGTCAGGGTAGATGACTTTTGCGTCTTCATCAGGACTGGAGACGGTTGCCGCACGACCTGAACAGTAGGCATTAGTCAAATGATTACGTATAAACGATAGGGGGATCAACATACCGCTGTTAAGAGCCGTGGGAGCGCACAAAGCGCAAGTAGTCAGGATGGCGAGAGAAAAGATGAGCCGCATTGTCAATTATGGTATCAAGTAAGAATGAATTCTATAGTATCTTGCCAGACGAAATGGATGAGTTCTCTTGAAGCAGACAACACTTGGACGTAGTTCTCGAACTCCGGATGGCAGAAAAACCCGAACCGTCCATGGACTATTCCCTATCCATCCTTAAATACAATCCATGCCCCCAAACTCAACTACTAAATCACCTACTAAATCTCCTCTGTCTATACGTATGCCCGCATATCTTGGGCGAGTCCGACATTCTCACCGACATTGAAAGGATCGACGCTGATAGGCAACCAACAACGCCTCATCAACTACCTTCCGACCTTGGGTCATCATCCAAGGAATCCAAGGATACTTTCCATGTCTCGCTGAGGGGCAAAGATATGACGAGAGAACGCAAATGCAACGCAACGTGTCACAACCCAACGCACGACATAATCCTTCAGACGGCTTGGGCCAATGCAATACGATGCAAAATACGTACTTCGAACCAACAATTGGCCAAAGGAACTATAAAGGTAGTCCGATGCAAGTCTGATGAAGAAAGTGCAGTAATGCAACGCAAGGCGGCATGGAGCCCACTAGGTAGATGAATGTTCCAATGTACCCCGATTAGAAGTACCTACTTTGAATTTTGCAACCAACATACATGATCAACCAATAACTCTAAAGTAGTCGTATTAATTAATATACGAGGGTACAACATACCTCTCTTAGTGTTCACGTGTTATCTGTGACGATGCAATTCAATCACATTGTGTAACAGGCTCACCGCTTAATGGCTACATAGTTGCTTCGTTGTGGGTAGTCACACCTATCAAGGATGTCAGACTCGATCATTCCGATAAAGTATTGTTGCTAGAACACCGACGCTGGAGAGAATAGATACTCCTAAGGTACCTAAGTACCTACATGTAGGTAGGAGGTAGCAGATGCTAACAATCGGAATTGGCCCCATATGTTGTCTCAGTTACCGGTCAGCGTTATTTGTGCTACCTATCATGATCGGCCTAGCTCCACATTCCATATTTAGGGCAGGTGGTATGTTGCGAGGGACCGGCGAGGCTCTGTACAACTCACTACCCCCGAAAAGCCTTAGTGCAACCCTGTTTCAGCCTCGAGCGGGTCGAGCGGGTAGCCCGCCTACATGTACATGGTGAAAATTCAGTTATATCTACCTACTTTACGAAGGTCGGGGCATAAATCAAAGGATACGCCAAGCAATACTGTACAGTGCCGACCCATCCACTACTCGAAGCGGCAGAATTACCTAATTAAGAAGGCGGTCAAAAGCCAGACGCTTTGCCCTTATTTAAAAAGATTGCGTTTTTAAGCTTTTTAGCTTTAATAAAGCTTATAAACTACTTAATAAATAGATTTAAACTTTGTAACATTTATTAAGTTATTAACGGACTGAATTTAACGTATTTTAACTATTAACGGCTTATTAAAGCCTTTTAAAATTTATATTTATTATTATTATTAATATTTTTTAATACTATTAAAAATTTAAACCTTTTATTAATTATTTTGTTTATTTTATAAACTATTTTATTAATTATTTTTTTGCTTTTTTAAATAATTATTACATGCTTTAAAAGTTTTATATTATGCTTTTAAAGCTATGCTTTTATGTTTTATATTTATTAAGCTTTATAATTATTATAAGGCTTATTAAACTTTAAAAAGTTTAATAATTAAATACTTTTATAATATGTATTTTTATTAATAAAGTATATTATTTATTAAATATTATTACGGATTTATTTAATTAATTAATAGTATTTTTTTTTATTATATTTTTTATTATGCGTTACACTGGATTAAAGTTAAGGCTTTAATAATAAGTGTTATATTATATAGAATTTATAAGTAAAGAACTAAGAATAATAGAATTTATGCAGCAAATTCTGTAGGCATAATATATACAGCCGCAGTGGCTAATGTAATAGTTAATATAAGTATGTAGTGCTTATTACTACTGCTAGATTAATTACGGGTGCAGTAGCTATTATAAGGCATAGTTTTATTAGCCTTAATCTGTAATTACCCCCCTTTAAAAAAGAATTTTAAAAAAATTTAACCTGTGCATAAATTAAACTAATAAAAAAAATATCGGTGCTTTTTAATAAAAGGAAGGATTATTTTAAATATTTATAAGTTTAATTAATTATAAAGCTTTTGTTTTATTAAGTTATTAAACCGTTTTTTTATATTTAATTAATATAAGTTTATTATTTATTATTATTTATATTTAAGTTCGGCGTTTTTTTTTTGCTTTATTTTTATTTGCTTTTAGCTTATGTTAAAATTAGTGGGTCAACTGGAGCCACTGGGATCCCTCCAGACAGGACCCCTAAAGGTCCAGTACAGGCTCTAGTGGGTACTGTAGTGGCCTAAGCCACCGCAGGAGGCTGCGCAAGCCACTTGCAAAGCCACTACAGCCCTTACAGCCACTATACCCACCTTCAGC